>JAODOY010047689.1:2357-19153 GCA_025399855.1 Forbesichthys papilliferus | reverse complement strand
TCTGTTCTGTCTATCTTAAGGTAACAGCTTTACCTGTAAGTAACGGCACAATTGATCTCAGCTTGCAGATGTCCATTTAAACAATCCACCCTCTCTCTCACACACACGCGCACGCACACACACGCACTGAATCTCTCTCCCAGGCACAGATTCCTCCAATTCAGCCAACCTCCAGCAATCACCAGCGAAAAAAGCACTGGAAATCGCCGCGCAAAGCAAACGCCAACTTGTACACGAAAGTCAGCAAGGAAGAAGGTTGCATTGCATCCTCCACAAAATCCCTCATCCCCTTTCCCTGCATCCCTCTCTCCGTTCCTACCTTGGCTGCCGCAGACCAGCATCCCGATCAAATGCAGGAGTTTTAAGATCATTGTTTTGAGGGAGCAGGTTCCGGCCCGTGGACGGCGTTTTACGTGTCTACTAAACGGTTTTATTTCAGCTGTGGCGTGCAAAAGCGACCATCCGACGTCTTCTTCGGGGGCTCCACTGTTGGCGACTGATCGCTGAATATCTCTCTCTCTCTCTCTCTCTCTCTCTCTCTCTCTCTCTCTCTCTCTCTCTCTCTCTCTCTCTCTCTCTCTCTCTCTCCACTCGACGCGCGCTCTCGATAGCTCGTTCACTTTTTCTTCTTCTTTTTTTTTGGGTGGCTAAGCCCTCGCACAGGCCTGAGTGTCGCCGATCACTCTCAAAGTCCAAATACACTTGACATGTCTGTCTGCGCCTCTGCGTGTGGACAGGCACGAGTAGCCTACAAGTTTGGGTGCGGTGAACTGTAGTCTACGACGAAACATTTTAAATAAGATTGTCGCAAACTGAATATTGGCGCAGATTTTCCTCCAACTTATTCCTCTCAACCGAGGGTTTTCAAATAGAGACAAACCAATTCCGCTCAGATATTATGCAACACTCAACCATACTGTATTTCCACTAAATCTGTGCCATAACTGAGCTTTAGATTAATGCTACTGTATAACCGTTATTAAAAGGCAGCCTATACTTTTGGACTGTGCTGTTGTGCAAATGTCCACCACTTCATGCTTATCATTTCTAATGCCACAGTGCATTAATGTGTGTCACTTTAGGGGTGTTGTAGGTGTTGTGAATGGTGGACCTCACCTTTGATACCTGCAGGGAGAAAAAAGGGTTCCTTTTTGGTCTTCAATATGTTCAAACAGCCTTCTGTGCGATTACCACACAGAGCCGACCTCTTTGTGAGGACAAAATCATCCTAGAAATGCCGTTTAATTGCATGGTGCCCCAAGACACTGACCTGGTGAAGATCAAATGCAGTCACATTCATTCGTCTGGTGACAGTTTAAACAGTCTGCCCTTTGCTAATATGCTACAGGTACAAAAGGACACATTTAATCCCACTAATCACCATTGTAGACATTGCCTTAACATTTACAGAACTGAATTGCAGAAGATAAAACTATTTATTTAAGTTGGAAAATAATTAATCATTCAACCCGCCGTCAGGTGGAAGTAACTTAAAGTATGTATGCGACAATATGATTGTTTACCGTGATGCAAATACTCACAATCATTTGATCGTGGTGAATTTCTATTATCAAGATAATCATGAATATCCTCACATTAAGTGACAACAGATATTTGGTCTTTCTAAAGCAATTTCGGTCAACCATGTCCTGTCCACCCCCCATGACTAAAAAAAGCCGTCTAGCACTTATACCGTCCAATCGAATTGATTTACTAATTTATTTATTAGTCTGCATCTTTCCAGTCAATAACCACCATGGCTGAAGGCTCGGCTTGCCCATTGTAAGATACAACAACATGCCATTTTAAGAGTTTAAAGTATAACAATAAGTATGTGGCGAGGTGAAACTTCCATTAACATTTGAATATGATGACGTATGAGCGGACAAAGTGTACCGGGTTAAAGTTTCTCCAATGTGTGTGTGTGTGGATGGGGGAGGGGCGGGGGGGATAGATTGCTTTGATCAGCCAGGTCCTGGGGTGATTTTTAACCGATGTGACTTGTACAGTAGATCCGTTTTTAGACCATAAAATGCAGATTTTTTATAAAAACTTTTGTAGCTTTAATAAAAAATATTGTCAATATTAACACAAAGATTGATGTGTCTCATCACAGAAAAATCTTATTACCTATAGTTTGCAGCTCAAAAAACACATTTTAGGGTGCAGTTACACTTTAGGACTAACAATATAATAAATAATCATAATAATATCGTCAATCGCAATTATTTTGCCCGTGGTGGCGGGTAGTGTAATGCAATACTCCGGGGTGTCATTTCTAAGAAAATATCTGCAGTAATAATCAGGTGTTTTGCTAGATTGGAAAACCTGAATGGAACATTTCAAATGGCAGCATGTAATTGTACTGAAACAGGCAAAGTCCCAGCAGTCTATGGACACAGAGCGCAAATGGATGGCGAGGCCACATTCCATTGCTGCATACGGGTTTAGTAGGGGGGGGTTGTGTGAAGTGGAAAGATGCATGGCTTTACATTAAAAAGGAGATCTAAAACATCTGTGTGGCCTTTGGACAGTTTCTGGCATATAACGATGTTGGAATACAGAATCATAATTGAGATTGACGTTTGTTTAAACTCCATTTATGTACTGTATGTAAAAACATGTAACCACTAGAAAATAATATAGGTAGATTCCTGTAGTACTTTACTCTAAATAAACAACCTAACTTGTCTTTATGTACTGTAGATATTTTGAAATAGATACAATTGTACATTTACACACCTTTTGTTTAAACACCACATCACATTTTAGACTGACAAATGTTAACCACGAGCATATGCACTAGATGAAATGGCTACCTGGAACATCATAATCAATCATATCATTATTCAATGTTGCTTTATTAGATTTATTGGACGATTTGTTGTTTGTCATTGCGTAAAAAGACAGCAATATTAAAATGGGTGTTATTATTCACAGAAAATTGAGTAATTGAATAAAGGTCTTAAAAACAATGAATTAATGGATAATAATGTATTTGAATTAGACAAAAACAATGCTTTGCATTGTTACATTAAACTTTCACCCACCTCTATCACGGTCATGTCGTGATGAAGAGAAAACACCCAAGGACTTTGTGCCAGCGCAGGAGCCTGTCGCAGCAGAGGAAAAAAGAGGAATTGTATCATATAATCTGATTTCATTCCATCACTTCTGTTGGAAGATTTAATTACATGGAAGAGAGAAACTACAGTGGGGCAAAACACAGACACACACAATCAAAGTTCAAATACAGCTGAAGCCCAACGGTCCTAACTGTTATAGTCATACTGTATATAGTAGCTGTTGAACACACGCACACACAGAGATAGCGTGAATACGCGCACTAAAACGGAATGGTGCAGGTTGCATTTCACAGACAGCCAGCCCGGCTATGAAAACAAAGACATGGGGAGCTCGGATGACAACACTGAGAAGGTGTGTGTCATTCTCTGCTCAGGACACCATTACTGTCACCTTTTTAAGAGTGACATCAGTGGTCCTTATCGCCAGCATTTGGCCTGCCAGAAAGGATGGACTCAACGTTCTGTCCAGGCACTGTTTTGGTTTTGTAACGAGTGCCCAGTGTGGGGCAAGTTACTCAGGAATAGTAATAAATTACTATTTACATATTACTCCAAAATGTAATAACATTAATCTACTTATTACTGGATATTAAAAGTTATTAGCTACGTTACTCGTTACATTACTATATTCCTTTCACAATCACTACCCTGCTTCGCCCCTTCTGAAAATGACAACCTGCGTAGCCAGCTCATTTTAGAATTGAATCCTCTTTGGAACAATAATAATCTCAGGGGTCAACAATCAGTAAAAGTGAATACATTGCAGCCTCTCAAACCAGATGATTGGACAGGTTGGCTCAATTAGTCTACCCTAAGTTAGTGCTAGGACCAGAAATCTCGTTCTTGTTACGCAGTAATGCAGCATTACTTGGATTAGTAACTGTAATAATATTACTGTTTTGGAAAAAGTTATTAGTTGCACTACTTACTGAAAGTTACTTATTACTAGTTTAAAAAGTAATAATATTACAGTCACATTAATAGTTACTGTAACTAGTTACTGTAAAAATATTAACATTACAGTAACTAGTTACTTACTTTCGTTACAGTAACTAGTTACTAGTTACAGTAACTAGTTCCTACCCAACACTGAACACCTACCACTCACTTACAGTAGGTGTCGCTAAAGAACATACACAGTGCTGGGCAGCTTTCCTCTGAATCAACAGGATTTATAAACACTTGGCTGAGCAACAATAACATTTTATATGTTCAACGTGTAAGATGGGAAACTGGATGATTGTGACGAATGAGAAACACAAATGTTTTGTTGTTTTGTAAACCAACAACTAAAAGCATGAATGTGTAAGAATACGGTTGATTTACAGGGTATACACACACACACCAATGATTCGAAGCGATGCAGCTAGACTGAACGGGAACCATCTGGGAAATGAGTCATTACATTAACATAATTTGGTCATCGCTCTTAGATGAGGATTGTACAGACTTTTGAAATAAGGCTAAAGAACCCAAAATCGGATGATAAGAAACAGTAAACATCTGACTCTGCAGAAGTGCTATTGATTCACACTGCAGTATAGCACTGCCATAATCATTTTGCCCTTTGCCAAATCAGCTCTGTGACCTTTTCTGTTATTTCATTTAAAGATCCAAGGTAGAGAATTTGTCTGGTGATCGCCCCATTGCTGTTATTGCTAAACGATTATGAGGTTTACACTATTTGCAAAAACACACCTGCATATAAATATACCCCTTGGGTCAGCCAATAAAAATTACAATTCTAAATGTAATTAGTTTAGTTGTTTTGTTATGTTAGTATTTATATATAGCTATATACCTATTTTCATGGGTAGAGGCAGCGATCTACTGTAGCACAGCAAACAGCACCCAAGGTGCTGGCTATTCAATGATGCCACTGAGACAGTAAGCAGAGGCCTCATAAACCCAGAGGTTTAACCAAGTGGCTGGGATAGCTTACTGCGTAATAGTACATCTGCACCAAATGCGGTATACCAAGTCCCGATACCAAGAGTCCCAATGGGAGATGCCAACCGAACGCGGTTGAGAGCAGCAGAGCTAGGGATCCTGTGGGACGTCCAGTTTCCGGAGCCGACGACTACTGGCTGAACAGGAGGACACAGCGGTGGCTGACAAGGTGCAAGAGGAGGGCAGTTGTCGTGACAACACCAGGAAGAAGGTGCATGGGAACGCTGCAAAGCATCAGGGGGGGCTGAACTACCGGAAGCGATGTGGAAGGTGTCCAATGTGGTCCCAGTGGTAGTAGGAGCACTAGGGGCTGTGGAGAGGTTCAAGGTACAACATCTGTCCAGAACAAGAGCAGATAAAGTGCAGAGACACAGTATTTCCCCCCATTGCCTCCCTAAAAGAACCACGTTACAGACCTGCCCAGCTAGCTGCCAGTGCTACTGGAAACTTTACCGCATAGCTGTGTGTGTGTGTGTGTGCGTGTGTGTGTGTGTGCGCGCAGTGCAAGTGACCTCTTTTCTGGTGACACGTCGGTGTGTCCCAAAATTTAGCAGCGCCACTAAAAATAGTGACAGGCCGCACAGCCCCCCAGTATCCCTCCGTAGATGGGACACCACTGACTCAGCACGCGGACGGCAGATCGAGAACTCAACCCCGCCGAGCCCCTCGCCCATAAAACAACACGCGACACGTCGTGCGCACACACCCCTGCCCCCCTCCCTCCTCTGTCAAACCCGTCATCGTGACAATTCATTTCTGCTCCGGGAAGGAAAGAATGGGCAGTGATATATTTGCATTATGTGTGTCCTCGGCAGCTTACACCCCCCCCTCCCCCTCCCTCTGCAACCCACGGGACCACATACATTACAGTATGCGGGAGTGTAAGATGGGAGTTGCTATGCAACCAGGCTGTGAGCATTGTTGGTATGTGTGAAGACAACAATAAGAGTTGGATGGATGGATTGTCAAACATTAACCAGTGTGCTTTGTGCTAAAACAGTGGGTATCTTGACCTTGTTGACACCTGCCCCCCCCCCCAAGCCCAAGCCCCACGTACGGCAGATTTTTAACTTTCACCATGCTGTATCTGCACACGATACTGCAGGCCACGGGGTTCCTTTGGCCGTTCCTACAGTCCCAGATCTGTTCGTTCACGACCTCGATGGGTCATCTGACGTAGGGAGCTCGCGATGACAAACTGGGTTAATATCGGCGTATACAGTAGCTCCGCTTGGCTTCATTCTACCGGGACACCTTGGAAGACGACGCCTTTTAGCAGGATTAAAACGCAGTCATTATCCATAATGACTGTGCCCGTTTGGTTGCACACTTTGACACATATTTTAAAATGTTTATTTTATATATTTCTCTAAAGCTTGTCTTGTTTTTCTGTCCAATACGGACTTTTAAATACTTAAATACTTACTTCAAAGGGTTCCCATGTCATGCACCGCTCTGTCACCATAAATCAAACGCCATCATATTCAGCTGCAGTACAGATATTTGGAAATGACATTTGTTGTGGGAATCTGCTTTCCGCTCACTTCCAGCAGCGGCTGTACAGCGAAGCCTGCTGGGCTGTTTCCTGCTGATCCAGTGTTCCGACCCCACCTGACACCAATCAAGGGACTGTTCCTTTAACAAGATAGATTCTTCTAAATCTTACAGTAACCTCCCAGGGCCTTACAGAAGCATCCCACAGCCCTCACCTGACCCCCATGTTAGAAAACAACCAATTTAGAGCGCAGTGTATTTGTGTGTGTTTGCTGTACTGTAGATATCAGGCAGAGGGGGTGGGGGTAGGGGGGGGCCTGCATCTGAGTAGACATCGCTCGCCTCCCCCATCCCCCATTAAAACCCACCTCCAACCCCTGCACTCTCCTCCCTGCCGAGCATCATATTGACCCCCACTTCCCCCCCCCCCCCCCAGCAACGCGACTCCCCTGGGACCAGCGGGGTCAAGAGATTATCGCCGCAATCCGCTTAATCCTCCCCGCCATCAGTCCGGAATGATTCCCACTGTAATTGTGTTCCCTTCCGCCTCAATTAGAGGGAGGCGGGGTTGCTGGTGTGGGCCGGAACGGGGCGCAGTGTGTGTGTGTGTGTGCGTGCGTGCGTGCGTGTGTGTGGCTGTTGAGGAAATGAGGTGAGATGGGACGCCATGGGCGATCTTCACGCGGATGTGCATGAGCGTGGCAGAAGGTCAAGGCCCGACGGTTCACCGTGTGGTGAGATGACCAGACGCACTCCTCTTCTGTCTGGGCTCTGACAGACAGGCGTGTGTGTGTGTGTGTGTGTGTGTGCGTGTGTGCGTGTGTGTGTGTGCCACTAACGCAGACTAGTTTTTCACTGAGGTGAACGCGCTATTGAAAAGGCACTGACGAGCGCACACGCCCCCACACACACACCACTGTGAGAGCGCGTGCGGTGCACGTAATGCGTAACTGAGTGCCGGCGTGTCGTTGCGCCCCCCCACATTAGCCCCGTCAGCTTGACGAGTCACAGGTTAAGTGCCCCCTCCTCCCCGACGGCCTAGTGCCATATTAATTAGACGCTACTAATTGGTGTTCTGTCAGATTACAGGGGGATGAGCGAAGGGCTAGGGTTACCACGACGACATGAACAGAGGTCGAACCGCTAAGTCGACGTTCACCCCTTTCATCCAGGTCGCGGTCCCGCCATGCAACGTTTCCCCAGCGACGTTGCTGACGCCAAGGTCAGGATTCCGACCCGTATATTGTGCCCGTGCAACGGCATCTAAGGATCAGGTCGGCCCCCGTTGCATTATGGGAGCAAGGACAGCAATGGCAGGAGGTCAACGCTCGTAAATTGTTATGGGGGGGTATGGGGGGGGGGTTTAAACGTGGCCGTGTAATTAAAGGGAGAGCCGAGACAGCTGGAAAAGGTCAAAAGTATCACCGGGATTTAAAGGACGGCTTCTGTGACACTGTGGCATTCTCCGAAGTTTTCAAGAATTCTCCTGCACAACCACATTGTCAAGATACGGCACCTCTAGTTGTTGGTTGATATATGTTTTCCTTTCAAACCTACAAGCTACAGGCAACTGTATTTGTTATTTATGTATTATTCCACATATTCCATGTTTGATTAATGCATTTGTTGTTGAGTTGCTTATAAATCATTGAATATCCGCGCTTTACATCTTTTCTATAACTTCATTCTTACACTGATGTGCTAAAAGGATTGTATAATAGCGGAGGTCTGCATTACCATCTTGATTCCACTTCAAATGCCATTCAAGTTCAGCTGTAAAGTAAGTATAGGTGGAGATATAATTACCACCACTTGTTAAGAACTGAAGCTTGCTAACGTACTATATCTGTACACTCCTTTTATCCACTTATTTGCGAGTGGAACGTCCATGTGCATTCGTGAGAAGTAAGAAGAAGAAGAAATGAATGTGGCCAACGTCCGTCTGGAGGGAAAGCTACCGTGAACCAGCAAACTTGATTAACCATGGCCGCCGTTGCGCGTATGACCGAATCGCCCTTTCAATCTGTCTGACCTTTACCGCCTGTGTGTGTGTGTGTGTGTGTGTGTGTACCTGTGCAGTGTGGGGACCAAGCAACCATTGGTGGCACTATGCCACGGTCACGGGCGGGCGCCGTAAGTCTTATCTTGCAGCCCGAAAGCCGATACTGCCGTTCTTCCCTGACCTCACCGTGATGTGCAGACGTCAGCTCGGCCAGTACAGTATCTCGGGATTCAACCATGCTGTCTCCGTTTTCCATCGCAAATCTGTGAGTGCGTACGTGCGTGTGTGTGCGCGTGCGTGCGTGCGTGAAGGAAGGAAACATGATTCCAGCAGGGAATTCCAACATCCACCCACCTCAATCCAAAAGAGGGAAGATGAGAAGGTTTGTAGGTGCAACTCCAGTAACTGCCCCGTTGCGTTGACAGTTGAATCATAACACCTCTCCCTTCAATGCCATAGGGTGCTCCCTCAGAAGCTCCGCCCACTCCACCCCCCCCCCCCCCCCCCCCCCCCAACATTACGCACACATTGCCAGGGCTGTGATAGTGTTATGTGGTGCGGTCTGCACCACTTTCATTATGTTCCTCCTTACAGAGCCATGGCAACAGCTATAGCGGACCATGAGGAGTCTGATATACAGTAACCCCTGTAAGGATAACAGCATTATTGGGAAGTGGTGATGTTGATTTTCATTGGCTGTTTACTTACTTAAATGTGTCAATACATTTTAACCAGAGCTTACGTATTTACGAGACTTGCAAACAGACAGACTCGTTTCCCAACAAATTCCTGTAACATTAACGGTAGCAGTTAGCCGTGTCCCGGACTTTACACAAGTAAAGGCTGGCTCTGCGAGGCTATTGCATGCCAGTCAGTATAACCCAGGTTAACACAAGCATGCTTTTCCCGACCGCTACAGCAAGGAGGTGACGACAGGTCTACACCAAAGAGCCATTCATAGTCAACCCGCCGTGCCGTCGCAGGAGAGTAGAGGGAGATGTCAATCAAGCGGGGGGGGGTCTGTCCACGCCTTGACAAATGGACCGATGAGCCACATGACTCAGAGCGCCTTGTGTGGGTGGACAGGGGACCTTAACACACGTTTCAAAACACAATTGTAGGTGTTTTGACACGTCACAGACTCTGAACACCCCTCACACACACACACACACACACACACCTGTCACAATCGCACACATCTCATTACTCAGCTGGGGTAGAGACTATGGAACCGAAACAGCGATGTGGACATTGATTTACAGCTGACATCAATCTACCCCCCCCTTCCCCCATCCACACACACACAAACACACATCTTCCCACACATTGGAGAAACTTTAACCCAGGAATCGTTATATAATGCTATCCTTGCAGTATACTGGGGGGCTGGCCGTTTCAGGCAGTGGGGGTGGGGTGGGGGGTGATGATGAGGAAGTCAGGGGTCTGTGCGGGCACAGAGGTACATATTTGGCCTTGGGCTGTTCTCAGAGCAGCGGTGGCACGCTCCCCAAACACGGCGTGTCAACACGACAGGGATGGAGCCAGACCATACCGGGGGGAGCTGCCCTCTTCACAAGCTGCCCTCCAACCATCTGTCTTGCTCTGCAGTCGCCAAGCTGGCCTGTGGATCTCTCTGATTGAATCCCTGCTGTTCTTCCCCCACCACACACACACACACCCCGACACCCTCCTGTCCTCCTGGTGCTAGCTAGCGACCGATGCTAGCTAACAGTCAAGCCTATTCTTCAAGAGCACAGGGAACTTAAGTGAATTTTTGGACTCACCTTCACGGTCCCCTCACCACCCGGACGCACACCCCCTCTTCTGCGGAGAAGTGTGCAACTCGGTGTGGAGAATTTACCCCCCCCAAAAAACTAATAGAAATACATTGACGCTCTCAAGTGTGTTGCCTCTCTGCGGATTACAGGGCATTGCTTCTCTACAGGGAAAACTTTGAACATTTCAAAACAGATGTGTTGGGTTACTCCGCTTGCAGGCCCAGCCGTGCTACAATCATCAACGTCATCATCGCTGGCATCGCATCACACCTGCCTGCCCCTGTGGTTATGTGTTTATGTGTTTTCTCTGAATATCTGCGTTGCACAATGCAGAGGCGGCCCCCGTGATTTATCCCGTATACTAAAGCACTTGTTATGCAAAGTACTTATTAAACAGCCAGCAAGGAGGATCGATAAAACCCATTCTTTATGGACGGCGCTCAAGAAAACCTGGTCACGGAGGGAAAACACACACCGACTTCCCCCAGAGTTACGGCCTTGCGGGGTCAAAATTAATTTACTGATGGTAATGTGAGAAACACCGGTCCAATAAACTGGCACAGAGGAATCTTTTATGAATCAGCCTGCCTGGCCATAAATACTGAAAACATTATTAAAGACTTAGGACGGGAAACAACACATATAATGATTATTGGCACTAGAGTTCTACAGACTAGAGCTATATGCTGATGGCTGTAGCTATACTTTGTTTGGGAAGAGTGTGTGTTTATCTGTGTGTGTGTTTGAGAGGAGTTATGCAATGGAATCTCTGCAAAAAACAATCATAATAGGATCAATACACTTAACAGTGTGTTGAATGCATGTAAGTCTGAGACTTGGTATTGTTTATTAAATGGTATTAGAAGTACAGTAAAACAATATTATGAAACTGTCAGCAGAAAAGATTAAAGTGAATTATTACTACAGTACTGTATGTACTGCTGTGTATTCTAAAACTAATAAAAGCCCATATCTGCAGTCTAAATTATAGGCTCTCTCATTGTATTCCTGTGATGAGTAACTTAAGCCTAGAAATAAACAGTGGGATGTAAATGAGAGGCAAGTAAGGCCTTAATGGTTCAATTTCGGCATTGCCGTCTTTCTGACGAGCCAAATGCAAAACATCAGTCAAAATGAAGCTTGCAAAATCAGGATGGTCTCAAGAGGCAAACTCTATCCTGTGATCTTAGTGTTACACCCGCAACGGGCATAGTCTCGCTGTCTGTCTGTCTGTCTGTCTGTCTGTGATTATTCCGGGAAACAGGTGTATCGGAGCCTGGACAGACCCACCCCCACATGTGCCCCGTCTGCAATCAACCCGTCATCAAAGGCCTGCGTTCCAGCAAACATCTGTCAGATGTCCGTTATTTACTCCGTCGGTACTCCTTCTCACGGCTACTGTAGTTTGTCTCCAATTTCTATTGTACCTGTTCTCACTGCACCGGCTGACACACACACACACACACACACACACACACACACACACACACATTCACACACTGATGGCGACGTCAGCCATGCAAGGGCTTCGAACCAGCGAGGTCTTGATCACCTGTTACTAATACTGTCACCTAATACTGGGTATTTTGACAATTTGATCTATCATTCCAGTGTTGCGACATCAAAAATATAACCTTCACGTTGTCAGTGTTTTCTCTGTGTGTGTGAGGGAGCAATGAACACCTGGTTGTAAACACCGTGGCGGAGGACGGCAACATTTTTAAATATTTTAACTGTGGATGGAATGCCGCTTGCCGCTGTTGGCGCCGACAACTCATTTTGCCGTCCTGCTCTCGTCCACTAGCATGATATCTGGTTTGCTGTCTGCCGTGTTCCATGTGAACACAGCGTTAGATTCAGAACTTCTACAACACACGGCCTTGTTGACATATCAGAATACCCTCATTGCTCGCGTAGATGCCTCTGTGACCTATGTGTGCAGGAGCATTGCATTGATTAAAGATCAACAGGCTTGTCATTGGCCTTCGCAAAGCATTTGATGCTTTACTGGCGAGATCCGTATCCTTTTATCTAGCAATTGTTTTAAGGTTACTTAATACGGTACTTCAGTAAATAAGGTATGACACCGAGTCTAGAGCTAAGGCATACATATCTGAAAACATATTCGTATTTTAAGGGCAGACCATTTTGGCCGCAACTGTTGATTTTCTGTACAATAAGTACAACTGATACTGTATATTGTGTTTATTTTTTCAGAAGAAAGAAACGTTTATGGAATGCAAATGCTAGAACATTTTCTTCCAAATATATATTCTTCAGTTTATTTGTCCGTCTGTCTACATTCAGAAAAATCCTTATGGCAAGTACGCAACCTTTCAGAGAGGGAGGGTAAAAAAAATGTTTTTTTTAAAAATCAACCAGGAATATAACACGGGTCTTATTAGAACGACGCGGTTGAAACATGTAATTATGAGTCTTCAAAGGCAGTGATTGACAGGAGGGAAGGATGTTTTGTGCTGAAATTATACGTTAAGCAATTCAAAGGGAGCATTTAGGTGGATAAAAGCATCAGTCACACCAATGTGGCTGTGAAATGAAAATGCTTTTAACTTCACAGCAAGGGAGAGTCCGTTCAAAATGTCCTTGGTCTTGGTGAAAGAAGGTTCAAAAAGTTAACTTTTCAAAATTCCTGCTACTGTTGGAACATTAATCAATATTAAGAATATGTAATATTATTAGTAAAAAGGCTTCAGGGACGGTATGTCCCCGAGTTAGCTCTAGGGGCAGCGGTTGAGCGTTTGGTCGCCACACCTCCCGGACACTTTTAACACGGCACACGCTGCACGCCCTTATAGGCTCTCTCATCCTGCATAACTTCACCTTTTGTTATTTATTGCAATTGCTGGGAGCTTTGGCTTCTGTCTAAGGACAAGCCACAACAGAGAGAGAGGCTAGGACTGTATTCACACACGACAAATGTTTAGCTGGCGGAGGGGTTTGATTCCATTCTGCCGGGAGCACGACCACCTCATATTTAGGACATGTGCCCCTTCTTTCCCACACCGCCTTTAGCTATTCACAAAAAGGAGTTTAGTTTTATTTACTTTTTTCTTCCCCGGCGCAGGGGGCCAGAAAGGTTGATGAAGTAGCAGGCAGACTGTCATCTAAGACACAATAATGACATGGAAATGGCATTCAGTGGCCACTTCTTGGCTTCCGAGCTGCATGTGTTGAATTGACGGCATTGAAATGACTAGCAACCGTCGGAGTGGAATAGATTGGCCGGAATGATTCGCTTCCCTTCCAAGCCAGGCGTGTCGACAGCGAGGCCCGGCCTTATCTCTGTGCGTCTAGCCTTCTGTACCAGCTGCTAGGAGCAAAGGCCTATTCACACGTGCAAGCCCAAACAGGAATCAGCCAATCTGAATATGGAGATGTCATTTTCTGATGGGCCCTATACGCTGCTGCCATTCCTTTACTGGGGAACTCGGTGAAACCTCTGGAAATAATAATCGCAATGATGATGGCTGTATCGTTTTTCTCAACTCAAATGTTTTAACACCTTTTCTCAATAAAAGGTGTTAAAACAATCTTTAAAGCAACGTGTTTCTTAATAGATAAAAAACAATCATCCATTAGGATAACGTTGTGGGTTTGAACCCTGGTGTTGGCCTACCAGTAAGCATTCTAGAGCAAGATGCCTAACCAACTACCCTCCTAACCTAGCCCCCGGTGTTCACCATCGGTGTGTCAATGGGTGAATGTGAGGTAAAATACTGTAAAGCACTTTGGATAAAAGCGCTTTAAATGCAGATATAAATGCAGTCCATTTACCATATCCAGACTAGGCTGGTCAGTTGCAATAAGTTTTGTAATCCTGCGATTAAAAACCGAAATGAATGAATAAATAAACGTGAAATTGTGTACAACTTCAGTTCAGATGTTTTGCAACAATGTGTCTGTGCTCGCTCAGCGCAGGAATCAATTTGTCGAGCTGGAAAGCAGCGAGGTAAGACATTATTCAAATTGAGGACACATGCAGGACAGTTCAGACTTGACTAATTAGCAGACACTACATGATAAAAGACAGAGGCACATGGCACCACTTGTGGCTAATTGATCGCTAACCGAACAATGCTAATGCACGACGAAGGATCGTATTTAATTAGACGGGTGTTTGTGCGAGTGTTTCTCTGAACTGAGAAACATTGCTTATTAGTACCGTACAGGTTGCCGTGGAAAATTATTATTTCCCAAATGCTTGTTATCGTTATGGTATATTTGGGTAAACAGCAGAAGCAGAATCTGAATAATTAAAGGACACTTAATACAGGCATCAGCGACGCACGCATTATGTGCTCAGTGCAGATAAGCTGCTATTAATCATCTTGACAATTATTTAAACGACACAAAACTAAAGCTAAAACCAACTTTTAAAAAAATGTAATAAATTATATACTTTAGAAATTTAGATGAAAAATATTCTTCTCACTTGTACACAGAATCCTGTTCCAAGGATATTAACCGTTAACCTGGCTGTTTACATTGGCAAGCCTATTTCTGGCCCCAGCTCACAGTTTATGTTTGGAACACAAGTGTGTATGGGGAGGAGTAGAGAGGCGTGTCAGTCAAACAGCAAGTAGGTGCAGGTGCTCTTTGAGTTTCAAACCAAAACAATAGTATCAACAACTTGTCCTTAATGCTGGTTTCAACTGCAAGGAAAAGCCAGACACAAATAAAGAAAGGTCCCCTTAACAGAACTGTTTATACAGTAGGAAAATTATGTAGTTTATAGCATTAAACTGCTGGTACAGTATGTTGTAATTACATCCTATATGCATAGTAGTGCACATTTAAACAGCTTTTATTGAGTATAGCCACCAAATGTTGATATTAATTATCTGGAAATTATGCTTTAATACTTCTGGCCCATTAGCAGTACTATTGATTTGGTGCAGTAACCCGTTTTGAAGATCATTTTGGTACTGGCCGTACAAATGGTTTCCTAATAGAAGAAACTGTATAATCAGTAAACACCAGCATTTACATAATCTGCTGAAATGAATTTAATCTGTTATGCCCGAGCTGTATCATTTCCCACTTATGCCTTTTTAAATAGCCACATACTGTAGACTACATTGCTTTTAGCAACCATTCCTGGCATTATTGCTAATACATTCTTCATATCCATTGCTGTTCTCCAAACTATTTGGTTCCCCCCCCCCCCCCCCCCCCCACTCCCCCCATCCACATAGCAAGGATGGGGGGAGGGGAGTCAATCTTTGAAATGTTATGGCAAATACAAAGCTCTGCTAAAAGCATGAAATGTTCCCGATTGCCTCCGAAAACCATTTGCCATTGCAATGAAATACGTTGTCTCCCCGCCTGTAACCCGGGAGAGCGCTCGAAGGGCACCGCCGTCAACGGCAACCCCCTCACGCTGTGTACTTTTCCATGACCGTCAACCTGACACTGGAAAACCTCCATTTTTTTCCCCATCCCATCAAAACATTTTTTAAAAAGCATAATGGAAAAGCAGTGTGGCTAGGGTATGGGAATGCCCCTTGGCTGGGGGATAAGGGGGACCCCATGGGCCGCTTGAAGACTGGTGTTCCATCCCCGACTGAAGGTGAAAGGTGTGTTTGAAAGATCAGGTCCGAGTGATGTTTCACCATCTGGGTGTATGGAAAACACTGTCTGTCCAGGCCAGGGTCACTATGGAAGAATTCCCCTTGTGGTTGAAAGTGGGAGTTTCGCCACCTCCCGCATCTGAATTATGAGTCATTGACACTCATCTCTCATCCCAAGATCAACGTGCACCTGTAGTAGCATTTGGATGGCAGCTACACTGTTCCCAAAACTGGGCCACCATGGACACCGGTTTCCACGCTCCTGAGAAAGCCTAATAGTTTACCAAAGTACGGCAAAAACAGAGGGACACATGACATGACTTGCACTTTAGCATCTAGGAATAGCTGTTAAGAACGAGTCACTAGACTCAGCGCTTCTCAGAGAAACGAGAAACTTTAGTTAAGGAAACCCACAATAAGATAAGAACATATCAAATGAAAGGGAGGGTCTCTCTCTCTTTCGTATACTAATATATATATATATATATATAGAGAGAGAGAGATAGCGGGCATTGCAAACGACTGCTGTTTCCAGACGCACATATTTGAGCTGCTCATTAGCAGTAAAGAAGGATGAGGAAATTACTGTGCTAGAGTGGCAGCTCGTCTCCCAGCTCAAAGAAGCTGAAAATGAGATGTGTTTTACAAAACACATGAACACCTGCGCACACACACGCACGCACACACACACACACAGCAAAATACAATACAACTGTTACCTTATGCTCATGCACCTGTGTATGTGGCCGTGATTGATTTGAATGTATTTAAATGAGTGTGTGTATGCATGTGTGTGTGTGTGTGCGTGCCCGCGTGTATTTTTGAGAGAGTAGTGTGCCCGCTCCTTAACATTATAAATAACACAGCAGCTCATTTGTGTAAACACCAGAGAGCT
>JAODOY010047678.1:0-19155 GCA_025399855.1 Forbesichthys papilliferus | reverse complement strand
CAGCTCATTGCTGCCTCTCATAGTCCATTGACGGCATTATTTTTTCAGATCGGAGCATAGTTATAGGTATATTTTTCTGAATCGACGGTACATTTAGCAAATCGATGTATTTAGTAACGGTGACGTCGGTTACGTCGACTAATCGTCCCAGCACTACTTTCCTACATTCGACACAGCGCGCTGCATGTGACGTCTTGTTCGTTTGCCCATGCGGGTCACTTCGGAACCGTGATAAGTTCACACTAGAATCTGATACGTGCCACATTTAAAAGGTAATGTGAACAGCAAAACAAAAAAAATCTGATTTGAGCATTAAGGATTGCAGTGTGAACGTGTAGCCTTACTTGTACATTTTATGTCACAAATGGTGCCGATATCTGTTTTAGAGACTCGCTCTTGATCCTCCAGAGCTGCCGTGTTCAGAGCTGGTGACATCTACTTTCAATTTTCATCTTTGGTTGATAGTTTGATTTATTTTGAAGACGAAAACTAAAGCTGTTAACTTCCGTTAACAGTAAAGCCTCCTGATGTGATGGCATCCTCCATCTGGCTGCCTGGTGCACGTAGCTCACAAACCTGTAGGTGAGACCATATTCGAGGTGTTTGTGACATGATAAAAAATATATACATTTCCACCACTGTTAAAAATATTTTAATTTGTCAGTAATGCAAGTCAGTGCAAGGTCCCTGATGCGAAAAACAACAGGCTGAAACATGTTTGACTTCTGTAGTCCATATTTGGAGGTGTACAGGGTCTCGGTTATGTACACCCGAAGCCAACAAAGGCCTGGACCATCTGACACAACTGTCTCCTCTCTGGCAGGGCGGGGGTGTCTGGACCGAAGACGCTGTCGGGGTCCAATCAGGAACGCCTGGAAGCGCATGGCACTCACCTGTGTACCTGTACAGGAGGACTGGTTAACAACAGTCACCACGGGAGCACAGGTACCTGGGATGAACCGGTGGAGGTGGATCCCCTGACGCAGCGGTATACCGGCAGGGAGACGTCGCTCTTCGTCAGGCCGGTCCTGGTGTACAGCTGCACGCCGGGTGGGTCCTGGATGCTCTCCAGGCGTTGCCTCTGCGTGCTCCATATGCCCTGGATGCAGAGCGTCCAGCAGCGGGACTCCCAGGGTGTCGCCCTTCCGGACCGCTGAGGGCGTCCAGGAGACGCTGGACGAGGAGGGCTGTGTCTGCAAGAGATAGTAAAGCCTCCACTCCTCCTTGATCCTCCTAGTCACCTTGTCGTCCGACAGGTTGACCATCCCGCACTGCTGTCAGCTCGGCGGCGTGCATCCCCCTCGTCCGCCTGGCGGACGACAAGGTGACGACAAGGTGGGAAGGGCAACCCTAACCCTATAAGTATTTATTGAATGTAGGAGTTTTACATGTATATTATGTATTTATTAAATGTGTTCACATATATTAAGTATTAAATGTGTTCAATATACACAATTCATTGTTCACTTTATACAAACTGCATTAAAAACAAGATGTGTAAGAACTGATTTCTTTGCCAAAAAGTGATTAGCTGATTAAAAAGTGATCACGGTATTTAAAATAGAGTATACTATTATTATATCCCACATTTTTATCTTTTAAATAAATTAATGATAATCTAGGGCACAAAAAAGATTAACTATAAATTAAGGATAATTTAATATATTTTTTATCTAGATGGCCTATGTAAACCATAATGTTAGACTAACTGTATATATATTTGAAATATAGGTCAATGCTAAACGAGGATATTTGACCTGACAAACACAATTTATGCACATTATACATATAAACTCAGCAAAAAAATAAACGTCTCTTTTTAAGGACTATTTCAAAAACAATGTAAAAATCAAAATAACTACAGATCTTTATTGTAAAGGGTTTAAACAATGTTTCCATGCATGTTCAATTAACCATAATGAATTAATTAACATGCACCTGTGTCTGCATGACAGCAATGTCAGTGTTCTGCCATGGCCAGCGATGAGATCTTAATCCCATTGAGCATGTCTGGAACCAGTTCAGATGGTGAGGACTAGAACCATTGCCCCCAGAAATCTTCGGGAACTTGCAAGTGCCTTGATGGAAGAGTGCGATAACATCTTACAGCAAGAACTGACCAATCTGGTGCAGTCCATGAGGAGGAGATGCACTGCAGTACTTCATGCAGCTGTTGGCCAACCCAGATACTGACTGGTACTTTTGATTTTGAGCCTCCCTTCATTCAGGGACACATTATTCTAATTATGTTAGTCACATGTCTGTGAACTATTTTTAGTTTATGTCTTATGATGTTGACTCTTAAATGTTCATACAAATATTTATTGAAAGTTAAAACTGTTGAAAGTCAGGACGTTTTTTTTTTTGTTTTTTTTAATCCATTAATTTTTTCCAGTTAAAAATGTGAGAATATACCTATAAAATGCACTTTTTCATACCGTGATCACTTTTTATCAGCAAGTCACCTCAGATTCTCGTCAGTTGAAACAACGGGGCCTGATTGGCTGGTGCGTTGAAACCACCGAGACTGCCGGGTGGTCGGATCTATTCGGCTCAGTCTGCCTAAAATGATTTTCTCCACACTGACCACTGATGAGGAGCTGTATGAGGACAAGAGGAGGCATTCTATGGAGTCAGAGGCATCTGTTATGCCCGGTTAGCTCAGACGACAAAATCATATTACATTTATTAAGAGAATACAGACACACTTTAGCCAGTATTAATGGAAAAACTAATACTTCTGATGGAACTATGCGAAGTTTCCGTAGTGTAGTGGTTATCACGTTCGCCTCACACGCGAAAGGTCCCCGGTTCGAAACCGGGCGGAAACATGTTTTATTAGTTATTTTCTTTTCTATAGTGATTGAAAGATAGTAAAAGAAAAGATTACATTGAAGTGGTTTTCTTTTGAGTCAATATCCATAAAAGCATTATAGTTGCCTTTTCCAGTTCTTGTGCATATTTGTATAAAATATATTATGTGCAGCATCTTTGCGTTGGTGGTATAGTGGTGAGCATAGCTGCCTTCCAAGCAGTTGACCCGGGTTCGATTCCCGGCCAACGCATAGCTAATTTATTTGTACTTTTTTTGATTCATTAAATTAAATGCACAAAGTTTGAAAGTAGTTCAAACTCACTGAGACAAAACAGTTGGTGAGTGCAGATAGAGCCGAGAACAACATATTCATACATGTTACTTGTTAAGCCTATAGATTACGAACGTTACTCATGTAGACGGACAGCTAAAGCAACCCCAGCTCTTTAAATTCAGGCTGTAGATGTGGTCTTTTCTAGATGACTGATCTTTCTAATCATATTGTCATATTGAGCATTTCTTTTATACATTGCTATCGGCATGTAAAGAGAATTGCAAGAAATATAACAAAATGTGCTTCTGAAGTAAATTGCATGCTCAACCTTTAATTGTGGATTTTCCTTTATCTAGCTTGATGGAACACCTAGGCATAAACCCTAAATCCATCTACCCCCCCATTCCCCCCTGCATCCACCCAATGGACTCACAACCTAGTCCTAACTTGGCCTTGCAGGAGCTAGCAGGGGGGGCAGGTAGTTGGGGAACGGTGCTGTGTGGTACACTGATTAGTCATGTGGCCTGGCTCTTAAAGGCAGGGTTGGAGAACAAGAGAATGCTTGCAAACTTCAAGCTCATAACCAACTGACCTCAGATGCTCCGCCCCACACAAAGAAACGTTGTGTGAGCAGTGACTTTGTTTATGTTCTTATGTATGGAGACAGGGCTGTGTAAGCACAGAATTATATTGTCAGCATGCACAGAATGGTAATCTAGCGAAATATGAGGAGATAATTGGTGAATTTTACAAAAAGTTTATTTTCTTACAAATAGAGTAGCTTGCAATAGCTGGCTACACCTTTAACAACACGACCATATTACAACCAATATTCTGGAACTGTTCACAACATGCTCTTTCCTGCTACAAATGATTCAGCTCCTGCATGCTTTTATTTTCTAAGGACGCAAAGGTTATTATATGAGCTGGAAACAGTGTCAGGACGTTCTGGGAATTTTGGCAAAAACATCAAAGTAGATGTCCATGCTAAATCCTTCTACTGTTTACAATATTTTCTGCAATTACTCTAGTGATTTAAAGTACTAGGTAGTCCTACGTGTTATTTGACAGTTTAACATCCCAGATATGTTTTGCTGTGAGGTGAGTCAGTGTTCTGGCCAGGTTCGTGAATGTGTGCGTGACTGCACATGGACTCACTGTGACATGACCCTTTAAGGAATGTATAACTAAATACGTGAGTAATTCTGTGGTGTGATGAAGTACTTCCATGCTGCCTGGAGAAAAGTGCTCCCTGATTATAGCGTCCGCATACATTGTTGTACGTTGTACGTCCAACTTACAAGTTGTTCAGTTGGAACATCTCCAAGACAATAAATGATCGCCCGTGGCTCTCACTTCCCTCATAATAAACAAATGAACAAATCGTTAAGATCAAGATTGTAGACATGCCACAGGACAGACTAGACCCTCTCAAGTTTGCTTATAAGGCAATGTATTGAGTCCGTTTTAACATTTTCCATGTTCTGTTGGTTTGGCAATCTCCGTATGAAAAGCACAAACCTGATGGGATGAATTGTGAATGTGTGCCGCAGATGTTTGCCAAGTCAGAGCCACACAGCAAGCCCAGGTAATCTTCCAGGACTCACTGCACCCCCAAGAGAGTTTACACTGCTGCCGTCAAGGCGGAGGTTTCCCTAAACTATGGAGCAACTATCAGACAGTGGAGGTATTGGATCCCAACTATCCCGATGAGTTTACACACAAACAGTTTTCTACATGCTAAATTCTTGTTCCAACACAGTGATATTACATTAGTGTAGGTGACCCCTGTCTGTACGGCTGCAGGTTTGAGTCTCAACAAGATCAGTGGTCCTTGAGCAAGTTCCGTAACCCATAGCTGCTTTTAACGGTACTCTCAAAAGGTTGCTTTGGATACGAAACCCTAAGTGAAGAGAGGATACACCAGGGGCTACCCGCTGACATTTTGGAGCTGTGGTTGTACAACCGGAGACCAACAACTAATTCATCTGTGATGTGTTTTCCCCGTGGCAAGTTCTGGTTGTGCCAAATGTACCTCTCTGAGAGGAAGCTGGTCACGTACGTGTGTAAGCGCTCAGTGTGCTCGGTGTGTTCTGCCCATTAAACACAGCCGGAGGTGAAAGAACCTCTTCCAATTATGGTGGCAGCAGGAGTTAGCACAGGAATGTGTACGAGCAGATCCGGACATGTTGCCATGAAAACACACACACACACTGGTCAGGGAAAAATGTGTGTGTGTGTGTGTGTGCGTGTGTGTGTGTGTGCGTGTGTGTGTGTGTGTGTGTGCGTGTGTGTGTGCTTGTTCTCTAACCTCAACAGATTTCCTTATTTTTTTCCATGTTACAGGTTTTAAGTTGGCTGTTTATTCCCATAATTTCCGTGTGTCAGTTCTAGTAAACATACAATACAACTGGTTTTAAACCGATTTCAATAGTGTAAACATTGAGCATAAGATTTCGTGTTTTAATCAAATCCCCATGAATACCCAGTTGAGCAGAACTACTGTACTGTTACAGCTCTAATATGGTTGATATTATAGGGTGGATAATGTTAATATAAATGTGACAAAATACTAACATTCGATTATGAAATGGGAATCTATCTAATCGGGTTCTCAAAATTTCTTCCGGATGTAAATGGGAATGAAATCGGAAGGAAAGGTCTGACAGCAGCTTCATGCTTAGTGGAAGGAAGGAGAGAAACTCAGGGTTTGTTAAAGAAAACCTGCTAGCGAGCAGGTTAGGTTCACAGAGACAGTTACCATGGTAACTTTCCCAGTTATCTTTCTTAAACAGAAGACTCATTTTCAGGTTTAACAAACTCAGAATTTTCACCAAACCCGCTTGCTGAAATATGGCCCAGACTGATTTTCAAGACAAAGTCAAACTGAAGCTCACAAGCTCAAGATGGTCTTGTGAGGCTACGTCAACCCCCCCCCCTTCACACACACACTTTTTTCTCCAGAATATTAGAAGACGCTGTAGTAACATTTATCTCTTGCTATTCACTCTATTACAATGACAGCTGGGGATTGTACTGTATATGGTCAGGCATGATGTTCATACTCTTATTTTGTAATCACTATGCTACTGATAATAAACAAGGCATGAATACCAGTGCTATGAATATAGGCTTGGAACATTTCTCTATAGATGTACCTATTTATTTCGTGATGACTTTATATTCAGCAAAGACAATGTGCTTAAACTTGAGTAACAAGATACACACAATATAAAGAGACTTTGCTATTGCTTACAAATGGTGTAACAAAGCCAGTCCAGTCAGTACAGCATGTAGCCTATGAACTGAGGCCAGTGTTTATTCTGACATTTGTCAAAACACTGTTTTCTGCCAGCTGTCACACCTTAAACAGCTGTGCTTTGCTTACCTGTCCAGACTTGTTAAGAAGTAAATCTTGTATTCATGGAAAATGTCAGTCTCCACAGACAAGCACCCTCTCCTCAACTAAAACAATATGGTGTTACTGAGTCCAACATCGCCCTCCAGTGGCCGAAACCATGTAGACGATGTAACTGTTGATGTGGTAAGAGAACCCAATATTTGCCCCAGGTGTATTGAATTAGGGTTAATCCTTCCACCCTTTGAGATGGAAAATCCTTTACATATAGTGAACATTAGTAGATTCTGTGAATAGACAAATTACTTGATCGTCTGTTGACCACCGTGCTTTCCACTTGTTGACAGTTTTATTTAGACAATTTAGGAAATAAAAAAGTTCTAAATGAGAGTGAGAACAGATTCCATGTTCATTATTAACTGATTGATGCTATCAGTTAATCAGCGGTTTCCATTTTTTGCAGACACTTATCCAAGCAATGTGCTATCACAAGGTGTAGGTAGGGACTCTGCCTCTTGCCCAACATCTAACCCAAGAACGGGGCTCAAACACAAAACCTCCTGGCTGGAACACTCAGACTACTAGTCTGCCATGCATATCCTTACCACCTTTCACTCACAATATGGCCACTGTTCATCCTGGGAAATGCAATACTGTAGATCTTCAACAAGACATTTTAAAGAGTAACTGCATTCTAAATTATTTCTTTCAGAATAATATTGACATAACTGTACCTATGTCTGCATTTTACGTTTTGAAAATGTCTCTATTCTCTGTGCGTGCTGATAAAATAGATACTTCTACACAGCCCTGGCTCCGTCAATAGGAACACAAGCATGTTTGTCACAAAATAGTGAAGACTGCACACAACAACAATACCCCGGCCTTTGCAATGCATTTCCAATGTGTGATGCAGAGTTTCTGAGGGAGCATCCTATGGCATTGCTTGAAGTTAGCAAGTGTTCTTGAGACTGACTTACTATACCTTTAAGTTTAAATGTTATGGTCAGTCAGGCTCAGAACTGGGGGTGATGTTACACTTTAAAGGTGCAGTCAGGTGCAGATCTGGGGGTGATGTTACACTTTAAAGGTGAAGTCAGGCTCAGAGCTGGGGTGGTGTTACACTTTAAAGGTGCAGTCAGGCTCAGAGCTGGGGGCGATGTTACACTTTAAAGGTGCAGTCAGGCTCAGAGCTGGGGGTGGTGTTACCCTTTAATAAAGGTAAAGTCAGGCTCAGAGCTGGGGTGGTGTTACACTTTAAAGGTGCAGTCAGGCTCAGAGCTGGGGGCGATGTTACACTTTAAAGGTGCAGTCAGGCTCAGAGCTGGGGGCGATTTTACTCTTTAAAGGTGCAGTCAGGCTGGGGTGATGTTACACTTATGTCATATAATTTTCTTAAATACTGAATTTGGAGTTTTCATGAGCTGTAAGAAAGTAATTATCAAGATTAAAACAAATACAGACTTGAACTATTTCACTTTCTGTGTAATTAATCGACATTATAAATGAGTTTCACTTTTGACAATTTATTTAGTGAAATTACTTTTCCACAATATTTTAATTTATTGAGATGCACGTGGTTGCATCATTTTATACAGGCAGTAATTTATATATTTACTGTAAAAGCTCAGTCTTGCAGCAGCAACTAGAGAATGTGATATGTGTAGGAAGGACATCGTTTTTTTCCAGTACCCACAGGTATAATCTAACTGAATTGTTGGCTGTTAAAGTCAAAGTTTGTCTGCATAAATGTGTCTGTTAAATATATTATATTTATGTTCATCTTTGAGGGGTTTATTTACTCCGAAATGTCAACAGTATCCATTAAATATCTCCATGCTGGACTCTTATAATCCCTTGAGAATGACAATGTGATCGGCCTCAATCTGGGTGACTGTTGCTGCTCAGGAAATGGGTAGGATGCATCTGAACAGCTCAACTTGCCGTTGTGAGACGTGGTGGTTTCACGGGTCACGTGAAGCATACTTCCTCTATGTGCACGCCCGCTGCTCCTTGTGTGTGTGTGTGTGTGTGTGAGCGCTAGGAAGATGGCAGCTACGAGGTAAGACGTCGCTCTCAGCGAGCCCAAACTGAGTTCTGCTTGCGTTCTGATGGGTGGTGTTTGGGGCCTTGCATCCTCCCGTGGGTCCGGGTGTTTGGGGGCGGCAGTGCAGTGTATGTGTAGACCCTGATAGGAGCCTGTGTTGAGGGGAGCAGAGTGTTTTGAGGCCTACACAGAGCTGTCCTAATAAGGTAAAACAAAGTGGAGGCATTGTTGTCGTTTCACACAGAGCCGTTTCCAGGGTGTTGTGCTGCGGACTGGCTTGCTGTGCACAGCATGTATGTATGCATGCATGCATGTATGTGAAGCCCCGGCGGTTGCCGACGGTAGCAGAGCAAGTATGAAGAGAAGTGGCCCTAGCTGTGTTTACCGCCATGGCTGTTTGCTGCCTGTCACTGCCGATGTGTTTAGCTTCCGCTGATTGGAAGACTTGCTATTTGTTTCCTGGAAGTGATTTACCAAGAACCCCCGCATGTGTGGGCATTTTAGTGCAGACGATGGCATCGCTGATTTGATCTATAACCCCTGAGGCTGATCATCAATGATGTGGCATGTTTGGTAAAAAGAAACACCATTTGGGGATTTTGGTGTTAAGGTTAGGTTGGGTTGTTTGGTAATAAGATTGGTTGTTGGTGTAACAAGTTTCAGGAAGAACAACTTTTATTACAAATGTCATACTATGCCGATGTTCAAAGTGCGTCCAAAACAATCCTTCTACCACTCACATAATACTCTGAAGAGTAGCTCTAGGATGTTCCTTCAGTGTATCACTGTATAATGAATGTATACATCACCTAAACGGGCCACAGACACATTCATTGGCTCAACTATCTTGATCGTCTATCTTAACAGTTTTAATGCCATATTCTTTCCTTAATATATCTTTGTGGTGTTAGTCTTAGTTGTAATGTGTCTGTTGAAGGGTTTCTTTTGCTTATTACTTTAATGTCTTTGATACATTACAAACTAAACAAGAAATTAATGTAAGGAACCCCTAACAGAGGTTGTTAACCTGAATGGGTATTAATATGTACTAACAAAGGATTGATTTCTACATATTTTTAGACAATATAGAGCCAGTTTCACAGACATGGATTAAGCCTAGTCCAATATTATATATATATATATTAAAATGTAATTAAGATCTCCACTGAAAAAAGTTCTTAATCTAGAACTAGACTTAATCCATGTCTGTGAAACCGCTTGTCATGTATAATTACAAATGAGATGAAATACGTGATTTGAGTGTGTTTTATAGGAACCATAGCCTCATGTTTGTTATTTACAGATTTTTTTCTTCTCAAGAGAAGTGTTGCAACTCTCTCGTGAAGCAATCCGTGCCCTTAACAGGAACCCCCGACGTCATGTGTGTAGCTTGTGGTTAGCAGGAGCACCAGGTTCACAAAGAAATCCTAGCAGTGCTTCACAACTGGGAACACAGTAGTGTGAAAGTGATTTTATGGTGATTCAGCACCTCCAACTATTAACAGCAGAGGACATCTTAGCTTTCATCCACAGTAGTGAACAGTTCATAGATGCTTATAGGTATTGGTTGGGGAAGAACTTTTAACTTTTAACTGTGGCTTTTAACTTTGCAGCGAGAATCAGTCTGGAAAGCCTCGGAATCATTGCCAATGTGTCCAAGTAGCATCTGAACTACGGGCGTGGTTTAGGTGTGGCGTGGGTTTGCATTGTAGACAACGAAAACGACCAGATGGTTCATCCAAGTGCAAGTATTTTTTGAAAGTGCCTGAATCACGTTTTTACTGTAAATAGACATAACACAAAAAGTAAGGGAGATTACAATCTGACAAAGTCAAATAGTGTTTATTTGCTGTTGACTCTTGATTGGTGGATTGGATGATTGAAGTCTGTAGAATCAAGACATCTTGACCATTTAGCAATGTACTAAAATAGCTACATTTGTTCTCTGCTTTTAACCCACCCCTCAAGATCACCTCCAGATTGTAGTTGGTGTAGATTGTAATAGCTCATATGCTCATCTTCAAACTTTATGCACATTCAAAATGTGTTTTTGTATGATATATATAGGCTTATGTCATCAAAGTTACGTGATCCTCGTCTTAATGTACTGACCATAAAATGCATAATTAAATTGACTATCTAATATCACACTAGGCCTATCCTATCAATGAAAAGTCATTTTCGTGAATTATATTCCTTTCACTAAGTGAACTGGCACTTCATAACTCATTGAATGTCCATATTATGTTAGCTAACATTAGCTTGAAACAATAATGTGCATACAACAACAATCAACATTAACACATTTATCACAACACACTTTTTTCAGTCACAAAACTATTGTATATTGGACAGTGAGTGTTTACCTTTCCACAACACACGAAGTCAAAAAGGTACACCAGGTAGACGTGTCTGTCGGCATCAAGTAGGCAATCTCAGCATCATAACAGGATCGTACAGCTACAGTAGACATCGAACAATTATATCATACTCATGATCGATCTTGTCTGGTGACAGAAACTCCATAGGTCTACAATTAGCTCAGTGGATGTTGTACCTGCGTACACAGGTAGAGAATTGCGTAGTTGTTACCAACAATGCGTGCATGTTGGCAGGTCTGCACTACCGTATTAGATTTTTGGAAGGGGAGGTGGACACTTTTCACCATTTTTGCAGAATAGAACGACCCAGCGTTCCATGCAAGTAAATGGGGAGGTCCAGGAATTTTACCATACTATTGCCCATTATTTCTCTCTGTGGGCGTTAACAGGTATTTTGAATATATAAGTACAGTATATCTGCAGCAAACTGTTTTGGGCAGCAGCCAGGTGACTTTGTGCCCTGCTGTGTCCACAGGATCAGCAGCCTGCAGAGCTCAGGGAAGGCCCCGCCGCGGATTCCGGCACCGCCGCTGGTCCCGGCTCTGCCGCTGGCCCCGCCCCCGCTGGCCCGAAGGGGCGGAGCCACCCAGGGTGCAGTGCAGATGAGGATCAAGAGTGCCCAGACGTCGACGGAGCGCCTGAGCCAGTCCAGGTCCATGGTGCTGCAGGACGCAGAGCTGCCGCCAAATCCCGTGAGTGCATTAAAGGTGGACTCAGCGGGGATGTTAAAGAGCGACTAGGCAACTTTATTACCAGGGCTCTGTTGTCAAACTCAACCAATCAAATGCAACACATTGTTCCCTATACATGACAGCAACAATGGCATTAAAGAGCCACGATCAACTTTAGAGTTTGCACTACAAGCCAGTGTTAACTTTGGCAGAAATTTTAGATTTAGTCTTACCCCGGAATTCCACCGGGCACGTGTGCGCAGCGTTCTGGCTCCGACGCGGATTTGTTCCGTCCTCTCGTAGCGTCAACTTCAACAGGAAGCATTTCAAAAGCAAAGCGCAACAAAAACTACAACAAAAACTACAACAAAAACTACTGACGTCCACTCCAAAAATCTATATTAAAAAACTATTATATTCCACACCATGGTCTTTTCTGGAATTGTCCTTATAAAAAGGAGTTGTGGTGTCATAACTCTGTTTTAAAATGTATAAATGAACCGATCGTCCCAGATGTTAAATCCTTCTCACTTCTGGTCTCTTGCCACCAATGTATCCACGTATTCAATGTTTCAATGTGTTATTCCTATTACGGACCATGGTCAGATCCGCAAGCACGTAAAAGTATAAGCAAGTTGCCTATACATGTTCAGGGGCGCTGGCAATAGTATCGCTCACCAACCTGCTGTTTTGTCAAACCATGACAAAAATATGCTTTCAGGTTTCAACATTTTGTAATTGCTTCTTTATATATATTAAGCTACATATAATAGTTGGTAAATCGCATTTACCTGAGAATAATAGCATTTATGTCAGACCCGACCCAGATCCAAGACAAAACACTTAAAGTTGGACCCGACAAGCTCAGCTCAGGTCCTGGAGGACCCGTGAAGACCTCTAGTTTACATGGTGCTGCGCGCGTGTACAATTACAGTAAATCACACGCAGGTAAAGAATTAAAATTTACATTTTAATCCATCTCGTCAACAAAAATACATCTTAAATTTTGTTATTGTTTTTATTATCAGTTTTAATTATCAGTGATTTTCGTCTCAACCTCTCATTTTTGTCTTGGAAAAAGGGTCGTTGACAAAATATTTTCGCCTTAGTTTTCGTCAACGAAATTAACACTGCTCAACCAATCACATGCAAAACAATATCTGAACTTGAACCAAACATGCCTCCTTTCAATTCCGTATTCGCGGCTCCCTCTTCAGCTCTGCCCCCCGGCTTATGGGAAGGATTTATCACCCTAACAGGAAGCCATCCGTCGCCACGTAACAAGGCCACAGTCCTCCCAATCAAGATCACGGCTTTGACTGTAAACTGCTAGGCTCAATGACCACCGCGCTGCCCACCGATAGGTCCAACGTGTGTCTCATCTTGCCCCAAACGAGATGCTCCTGCATAGGTTCTAGAGTCACAGACATTTTCAAAGTACCCACTTTGTCCGGGACATCCTCTTCTTTACACCTCTCCACAAGTTAACCCACTCTTTCTGCATGTCGTCGCACCCAGAAGTTAACACACCTTCCATCAGATTCTCGTCAGTTTTCAGGCGACAAATTAGATGTCCAAGGAGATTACTACCCAAAATCAGATCTGCACACTGGCTTTCAATCACTAGCATAGGAACAATGACTCTATGGCCGTACACAATCATCTCCAACTCACACATTCCAAGAGGACAAGTTCTGAATCCACCACACTTAATCCAAACCACATATAGGAGTCACCAAAGGGCTTTTCAACACACCTTTGTGTAACAGCTCAGATAGAGATTTTGAACTCAAAGTACAGGCCATTGAGCCTACTATCAAGCAAAGCTTTTAACCTGACCACGTCACCAAGTAATGCATCAGTATAGAATAAATCGTTGTCAGCAGGTAATCTCTGTGTGTTCTGCAGTAAGACTATTTTTTCCGTTCCCATTTCTCCACAAACACTGTGATAGACAGATTCCAAATCAACATCTCCTGACATGGACTCTACAACAGGCCTGTCACTTGTCCCCACCTAATGCAGGCCTATTAGTTTCCCATCTGTAGATACGTGGTCCCTACCGATGTACTGGTGCACTGTGCTGGCGTAGGCGCTGCTCCTGGGCATTGAGCACAGACGTGCCCCGATGCATGACAGAGATAACACAGACGGGTATCCCTACAATGATCTTGAGTGCTGTGTTCAGCATCGCCATACACATGGCCTCGCTCTGCTTCTGTTAGTTATTTGAATTGAACGGTCCACTCTCTGCGGCTTTTTCTCCAACACACGCTCCAGCAGTGTCAGGGTTAGGGTTAGGGCTAGGGTTAGGGTTTGCGATGTGTCATGCGGCCCCTGAGGAGTGGTTAGCGCTGACTGCTGTTTCTCAGGGGCAAACCTGACAGCAGGTGTGGACAAAGGCAACACAGCACTAACCTCCTATTTCAGCAGTGCAACATTCGGAGTCACCTTGGAAGCAAGGCGAATCTCTTCTCTCTTATATTCGTCAAGACGCACATAGACATCAGCAGCAATCCACAGATACAAAAGCCAACTCTGAATCAGGACAATGTCTAATAAACATCAATGTGAGCTCCAGAGGCAGATTTATTCGCTGTATCTGGCAACACAGGAACACCGCCTGTATTTTGTGTTTACTAAGAGGGGGGGATAAATCTTGTCCCCATTAACATTTTTTTCCGCAGAGGCAGGGACATATAGTGGGGGACCCCCCCTCATCCCCCGTACAAATCGCACCCTGCTCACTCCCACTCAGTGACCCACTGTTTGAAAACCACCATTGATATATTTCTATTTCATGTTGACTTTATTAAATAATTGATGTAAGTAAGTAAGTAAAGTTTATTTATAGAGCATCTTTCACAGACAAAGGTCACAAAGTGCTGTACAGTCAAAGCAATGCAAATAAAATAAAATCCTACACCGTACAGAATAAAAGTACAATATAAAACAAAAACCTAACACCATGTTGCTAATTAAAAGCTTGCCGAAAAATATGTGTCTTGAGCTGTTTTTTAAAAGCGGCCACAGAATCTAAGGCTCTCAGGAGGGAGAGAGTTCCATAGCCTTGGTGCCATAACACCAAATGCACAATCACCTCTCGTCTTAAAATATGTTCTTGGAACCAATAAAAGCTTTTGGGAGGAGGACCTCAGGGACCGACCAGAAGTGTTTGGGTATAATAAATCCAAGATGTAAATAGGTGCTTGACCGTGCAAGGCTCTGTAGGTAATGACCAAGATTTTAAACTTGACTCTAAAACTGATAGGAAGCCAATGACGGGCCTCAAGCACAGGAGTAATGTGCGCTTGACGTTTAGTCCCAGTTAAAAGGCTAGCAGCTGCATTTTGAACAACCTGTAGTCGGTCCATGGTGGATTTATTCAAACAGGTGTACAGTGCATTGCAGTAATCGAGACGTGATGAAATAATGTTATGTTGCATGTTACAGCTCCCCCTTGTGACCCAATATGGTAACAACACACTTGAATTCTGCTTTTTATGACGTTTATGTAGAAATCCCTGCCTGATCTCTGAAGGCAAATTTCCACATTTGTGAACCATAAAGATGAGTATTATTATCCTGTAACTAATCCTCGGTGAATTCAAACCATGAACATTGTATCATGGAGCCTATTGTACACACAATAACTTGTATCAAACTGGTCTCTCCCTCTCTCTCTCTATATATATATATATGTATGTATGTATGTATGTGTGTGTGTGTGTGTGTGTGTGTGTGTGTGTGTGTGTGTGTACAGCATATACACACACAGTATATATATCTTTGGTCTTAGATTAGATTCTCTACATTGGCTCGCATATTATATTTAATTTCCCATCTTTGCTTGTAACAATCCTCCAGTAATATAACGTAATGCATTAAAGCATGTGGTCAGCGTGACTTGACAATTCCTGCATTTCATCCATCCATTTATTTTCCATATCAACATGACAGCCAGAGGGCGCTAGGTAGAAAACATACGCGCACACACACACACACACACACACACACACACACACCTCAATCATCACACCTCCATAACAGCAATTATAAAAGTGAATAAAATAAGCAGAAAAGCAAACCTCTGATGATGACACATGCGATGGCTCAGACCAGTACACATGGTCACAGTAAGAAGAATCTGCTTCATTTGTTTGTCTATTTGTGTCTGGGGGAACTGAAACACAGCACCACATAATATATACTTCATCAGTCCCTACCTCGCACATAATATTTAATAGTATTAGCCACGTGGCTCAGCTGAAAACCATCTGTGATAGATTAGTAGTTACAGACATTCATCTGTTTTTATGCGTGGGCATTTATTTCTTTATGTATGCGTTGTACTACATACAGGCTCTACTGTGGCCTTATTGAAGCTTTTAGGAAGCAGTGCTTGATACAAACCGGGAGCTCATAGGCTGAATCATTGACCACAACAAAGTATTTTTATATCTGTGCTCCACACCATGAGCCTGTAAAGAGTCACTCACAGCCCATAGGCCCACATAGTGTGTTACTGTGACACTTTATTACATCCTAACATAACAGTAGACTAATTTGTATTGGAAACAGGTTTAATGTCTGTCTTGCTCTCAGATACATCTAGTTTTATATCATGACAGTTGTCAAAGTGACGTGTCACGTGTCCGTAAATACTCCATTAATGATAATATTTCACTATTATCATTACCCCCACCCCGCACATGAGGTTATTATCATTAGCTTAATTGAGCTCATCTCAGTTTGACTCCTAGCCGGTCCCAGGGGAAAACATTGGGGGGAGGGGGAGCCCAAACAGATTACGCATTTATGAAATGAACAATCTGCTGGTCCCTACTTGAGCTGTTGTAGCCGTCACTCTGCAAACAACGGCCTGCATGCAAAGCCTAATCTATGGGTAGACTGTAATACGTCCATGGGGGCAGACACCTGTTCAGAACGCATCTGCTGCAATACCAAAACGATTAAGTTGTTTCCTGTGTAAACTATGCAACTGACTGCAGCCAGGAAAGTAATCTCCCAACATTCTGTGTACGCCCCGCTCCCAGCGTTAGGTAATGACAGGAGGTTGTTGTTCTTTGCTGGACAGTCGGACCCACAAGGCAGTGCGATGTAGCTTGGCTCTCATGTTTGCAGACACACAGATGATTTGAACAGAGCTGAATGTAGTTACTGTTAGACGGACGGTGTAGGGTAGCCTGGCCGTGCACCGGCAACACGCCCATTAACATTCACAGCCTCGTGGCAAGATAGCGTTGCCGTAGCGTTGCGTCAGAGCCCGTGATGGAATAGGCTACAGTAGGCCTATACTGTTTCGTTGGACTGTGCCCATAGATTTGTAAAATGTAGAGATTAGTTTATTTTGCATGCTGCGTGTGTGTGTGTGTGTGTGTGTGTGTGTGTGTGTGTGTGCGCGTGCGTGCGTGTGTACGTGCGTGCATGGTGGAAAGGCAATCGGCTACCATGGTATACAGCAGATGAGGACACAAAGCTTTGTATTTTACAGTTGACATCCAACTGCAACTGAGCACATTACAATATATATGCCTATTTTCTATTTATATTATGATTATATTATATGATGATTATATTATATAAGTAATATCTGTGTCCATTTAATGTTAGAAATATTTTACTAACAATCCTAGTTAAAATGTAAATAAAATAGTATTTACTGGTTGTCAGTTTTTGTTTAAATAACATTCATCCCATCTATCAGGTAGTCTCAGATGTAACCATGATTTTAAATATACATTAATAATAATAATAATAATAATAAATTAATAAATAATTAATAAATAAATTAAATTATTTATGTTCTAATTGACGGATTTTTATAGCCAAATTTTTAAAATAAGAACAGCAGAAGAAAAAAGTTATGTATTTCTTCCACCAGTAGAGGGCAGGCCAGTTCTTCAACATCTGAGGAAGTTTGTGTCAAACTGCGGGGTCTCTAGACTGCAGTTTTTAATAGGACTCTAAATAGAGCATGTATTTCATTTAATCTTGCCATTTGTTCTTGCGTGCCCTTTTGGTAAAATGGCACTCTACAATTCTGTGTTAATGGACTATAACAACTGTATTATCATGGATAATATTTATAAATGTGACTGAGGAGAGAATAATAAAATAAAAAAATCTGAATCATCAAATTTATTTGAAACATGTAATGATGTTTTCCTATAAACAATATTGTATTTTAATTTCATGGCTTATTGTATTGTGACTGAATTTGATTGCAGCTAATTGTAATTGGCAACGTGTTGCAGACAGCCTTCTAACAACCTGACAAGTTCTATGTTATATTATGTGTATTCGGCTATTCATTACGATATCATATATAAACATTACACATGTTAATGTGTGATTTGCATGTTGTGACATGTGCTATCTACTGGTGCATATACTTATGTATTACATTGGAGGGCATCTGTAGGAATTATGATCCAGATTTACCCAGACAAAACAGATTGCATTACTGTAATAAATATGTATTGAATGCTATGTGTGTATTTCTGAAGAAGGAAACATGTCTGGGTCTTTCCGTGTTGCTGCCTAGATCTCACGACATCGGAGGAATCAGTCTCAGCACAACGTTGGGGGCATCGGAGTCTTGGAGCCCTTCGTGAGTACCGCCCGTCTGTCTGTGTGTGCGTGTGTGACCGGAGACAGGTCCTTTATTTCTTATAGGGAGGATCCAGCTTTACCAACATTGACGGCAGACATATAATGTTTTACCCTACAACCCTGCCCGTTGCAACAGTGTTATTATTTTATATTGGTTGATATCAATCTGGTGATGTGTTTGTTTCATAATCATAATACTGCCGTGTCACACTGTGGTCCACCTGCATGTCCAGGTGGGTGTGAAGGGGGAATATTTAAATAAGACCAAAATATCGGAGGGGGGCAAGAAGCTGAGGAAGAACTGGAACCCTGTGTGGGTGGTGCTGGACGTACCACAGCTTCTCTTCTACAAGGACAGCAAGCTGGAAGCTCTGACACACCTGGTACAAGATGTGACCCTCTCTCTTTCTACCTCCCTCTCTCTCTCTCCCCCTCTCTCTCTCTCTCCCTCCCTTTTGCTGTATCTTTGTTCTTGTGTCTTTACTTCACACACGCACACACACACGCACGCACGCACGCACACACGCGCACACGCACACACACAGTGACAGAGTGAAGAAGTGAATTCACAGTCAGGACTGAGAGTGTCAGTGTCAGTTGGACACTTTAAGAAGGCCAGTGTTCAATTATGGCTCCATATCAGCGCGCCTATTAGCATTAAGGGTTCATATGTTGAGCAAAGGAAGGCACACTATGAGCATTTTAATTTGGTGCCAGAAATGAAGCGTTTTATTTTCATTTTCATATTTTCCAAACTGGCAAATTAACTTTGGCTTTGATCCCGAGGACTGGCGCTCACTTGCCCCATCACAACCCAAGGAGGAAGTGTTCACCCCCTCTTGGAGACTGACAGTGTGTGTGTGTGTGTGTGTGTGTGTGTGCGCGTGCGTGCGTGTGTGCGTGCGTGCGTGCGTGCGTGTGTGCGTGTGTGTGTTGTTAATTAGAGTACTATCATAATTCAAATGATCCCTCC
>JAODOY010047667.1:0-19156 GCA_025399855.1 Forbesichthys papilliferus | reverse complement strand
GTGTGTGTGTGTGTGTGTGTGTGTGCGTGCGTCTCACCTGAGCATAGTATGTGTGCTTCACAGAGGGGCTATCTTGGCAGGGCACCATGCTGCGACAGTGTGTGGCCTGCAGAGGTTACCGTGGAAACAATATACACCATTACGCAGAGGTAACATATACACCAGGGGTGCCCAACCCTGGTCCTGGAGAGCTACTGCCCTGCATGTTTTAGATGTCTCCCTGCTCCAAAACAGCTGATTCAAATGAATGGGTCGTTATCAGTCTCTGCAGAAGCCCATTGATTTGAATCAGGTGTGTTGGAGCAGGGAGACAGGAGCCTAATATATAAACTATTACACAGAGAGTACAGTCATTATTAATAGGGTAATCATAATCAAAGTAAAGTTCAAAGTCCATCTACAGAGCTTATCTGTTAATTACGGCACCTTTAACCTTTAACCCAGTGAGACTGGCTGCAACATTTGCATCCTTCTCCCTTTAAGATGAGATGAGACGATTAAATACACCGTGATTCACTGAAACACGGGCTGACTGCATTATTAGCGCCTACGCTAATGCTAAAGGTTGGAGATCTAATCCGCGTGAGGTGAGTGCTATGACGCGGCGTAGCTGACGGCAGTTTCTTTATGTACGAAAACAACAATGAAGATTGAGACCAGATTATGATGTTATGTACAGTGTGAGGCTCGTGGGTGAGAGACATGTTATGTACAGTGTGAGGCTCGTGGGTTAGAGACATGTTATGTACAGTCTGAGGCTCGTGGGTGAGAGACATGTTATGTACAGTGTGAGGCTCGTGGGTTATAGACATGTTATGTACAGTCTGAGGCTCGTGGGTGAGAGACATGTTATGTACAGTCTGAGGCTCGTGGGTGAGAGAGATGTTATGTACAGTGTGAGGCTCGTGGGTGAGAGACATGTTATGTACAGTGAGAGGCTCGTGGGTGAGAGACATGTTTGAGGAGAAGGATTATGGCGAGTGTGCACAATGTCACAATTACTGGAGAACGGGGAATTCAAATGATTACCCACACTGGAACCAAACTCTGTCCGTAATAATATTAATAAGCATGCTAATAAACGATGACGATTTAAAAAATGATGATACAGAAATAAAAACTACATTTATTTTTCCCATTATAATAATAATAATAATAATAACAACAATAACAACAACAACAACAATAATAATGGTTAGTCTTTCCAATGAAAGTCAAACGTTTAAGCTCTCAGGTGCTTTTTATTAAAGGTTTCTATCTGCTACAGAGGCTAAATATTTAAATAACATTTCTATGAAAACCCTCAGGCTTTAGGAAGGTGTTTTCACCTTCCTAAAAATGACAATGCCTTCGGTTTTAGGAATGCATTTTTTAAGGGCTCCTTACGTCTTTATGGGTTAAAAGCATCCAGAATGCGAAAGAAGACCCCTCACTAATATACGTGTTGTGACACCTTATACATAGCCGCACCGCAGGGTGTTGCAATAAAACAATTAAGGGAAAACGCTTGCATGAAAGTACAGAGAAAGGGGAAGATGATAGTAACGCTTATCTTGAAATGTTTTGTGTCATATGTCAAGTGTGGCTTTGGTTTGGCTTTACAAAAGCTTGTTCAGTTTTCTCTGATTCAGGTCAAGACATGACGTGAAGAACAGAAGTCCTCATCTGCCTCCGTTGACCCGTCTCTATTAGACGTAGAAGAAGAAGTAAGCTCATGCACTCATGATTATGACCAAAATGATAATCCTGATCCTTTTTTCATGAATATTGAGATCACAAATATTTATCGCGATTATTAATAGATTTTAGGGATAGCCTATTCTTTTATTGCACTTCACATTTAAATAAACAGACCACTGCCTTCACTTCCATGTTGTCCAAAATTTCTTCTTAATGTATCTCTGAATCAAAAAACAACCCCAATTCTCCCCCTGGTGGCTGTCGGTAAATTTAGGAAGCGCTTAATTTGATATGAAGTGAAATGTTCTATGATTTGCGGAATTATTGAGATCAACTTTCGATTAAAGGCAGGGTTGGACACTCTCGAAAATGCTTGCTAAGTTTGAGCTCAAATCAAAATAAACTCCCTGAAGCTCCGCCCCACACATTGAAACGCATTGCGAAGCCAAGAGGCAATGCTGTTGTGAGCGGTGTTCGCCACTTTCTTTGTATGCTCCTCTTAACAGAGCCAGGACTGTGTTGAAGTCCCGAAGTATTAAATGCAACACGCACAGAGAACGGGAAGCTAGCGGACTTGCGAGGAGATATTTGGTTAATTTGACAAAAGGTGTGTTAGCTTACATTTGGCTTTACAAGTGCCTCTTAGCTGTGCAGCACTATCGCGTACTGTGTGGTGTGTGTGTGGCGGTCAGGCTGAACGCACCTGACACTGGCTGAACAGGTAAGGGTGCTGCTTCCCTGCCGTCTGCTCGGGCGTGAGCCACTGCAGAGCAGACGCACCTGGAGAGGTTTCGTAGCTCACCTCCACGATCACCTGCTGTCCCCTGGCAACACACACACACTCATGGCAACCTTTACGCTCACTTTAAAAATGTCATGATCATAAACTATATGATATTCTTAACATTTATAACACCCATGGTCTCTTTACAAATGCAACAAAACACAGAATAACCACAGCACAATCATAATGTATAATATATAGCTGTTAGCATATACAGCGTAGCAGCAGTTGGCTAGGTAAAGATACAGAGGTAATGGTAGAGAATGAGCTCACACTACCTCTGTGTGTTGATATCTGAGCTCCTCTGTTCATTCAGCTGTGTGTGTGTGTATGTGTGTGTGCGTGCATACGTGTGTATGTATGGTATGTCATATAGAGCCACTTAAAAACTTGGTGTGAATTCAATGAAATGACACTGTATTATTCATCAAGTCAAGTCATACAGCCCTTCACATTACAGTCTCAAAGGGCTGAAAAACTTCCATTACCACATGTCCCACTTCCACGATTACAGCACACAGTGCACATGCACGTGTGTGCAAGTTCGTGCACGCTCGTGCATGTGCGTGTGTGGGGAGGTGTGCTACAACTTCCACTGAACATATGTTGAAACGTCATATGGAAATGTCTTGAGTGAGTTTCACTGAACTGAGTGTTGGCAGGGGCGGAGGGGGGTGGGGTGCTTACCTGGAGAGGTTAAAGGGCAAGGTGATCGCTAAAGGAGTACCATTGAAGCTGTGCTTCGCACCCAGAGCAAAGGTGGCATCTTGTCCATTGGCTGCCACCTTGAAGACCGTCAGATCTCTGGTGTCTAGCGTCTACACAAGGGAACAGCAAACAGGATGAAGAAGAAGAAAAAAGCAACCAGAAATTATTTGATTGAACTCTCTAGAGTTCCTGTATGTTGCTGTGGTCTCTTCTTGCAGAGCTTTTGACAATATAATATGTTCAGTGTCCTGGCCCAAGTTCACACACCTGCCTTGTTACAACACAGTCAAAGTCCATTACAAATTATACACAATGGTGCCAAGAAATGTGGGTCTGGCGAAGTAAACCTGTCTTGCAGTGACAAGGTGATGATGATGATGACAAATCATTTTCGAGGGCATTTAAAAACATACTGTATATGGTACTTGGTACAGGCAATATTAATATACTAGTATAAATCAGGCGGAGAGTCCTCTTAAATCAATAATGAATAACTGTAGTATCTGCTTAAACGGGACATCAAACTGTAAATGAAGACTTTAGCAACCCGGTTAATGCAGCATGTATTCAAATGTAAAGTAAATATCGTCTAAAATCTCAGTGACATAAGTGCTGCCTGTCTAAGTTAACTATAGTTATATTGAGTGACTGAGCATTAGCTTGCTGGAAGGTGAAGACCGCTGCACGAAAAGCATTCTGTACTGTACCAGAGTGGAGAAATTATCCTCCAGGACTTCAATGGTGAGCTCAACCTTAGCTTTGAGAACATGTCTGGCAAAATCCACATGGTAGGTGAGATTCAGATGCTTGGTAAGGCACTTGCTAATAGAGCTGTAAGAACTGGGATCCAAGACTGAAGCCATGACCATAACCAGAACGAAGACCGGAGCGCCAAAGGCAACTGTCTGTCCGTACGGTCGGGTTTATAAACTACAATCCACCCGCCGCACATGCCGATGACTGCGCTCCAGTGCATTGTGGTTATTGTAGTTTAGTTATAGCAAACGCGCGATGGAAATCTCCAGAAAGAACTTCATTTACCAGTTTGAAATGAATATCTCGCCTCTTTGTTTTTATTATTTATAGAATACATTTAAAACATATTTATATTAATTCGACCTCCAAGACTAATACTTCAAATATGATCTCCATTCAATAGGAGGCTTAAATGACTTAAACTGAACCAAACATCATGCTGTAGGCTATATTATTTTATGGGATGTGTGTTAAACTAACAAAAAAACACAAATACATCTTCCATCTTCTATATTTGGTTGTTTTGATTTTGTAAGATACTGAAAATTAATGCTTAAGACGAATACTACAGTGATCCCGATTTTGTTTTGCCAAAATAACATTTTGCGCACTAGGGGGCGTCCGTGGTCCGTGAATGGCCGTCTCCTGCTCGCAAAGGGTCGGGAGTGTAGTCTAGGGAAGACACTGCCATAGTCCTGGTCCTGGACAATGTGTGGATGGCGGTCTCTGCCTTTACCGTAGCCATGTCTCCTGTATTGGGTCTGTTTGCTGTTTGGGGTAGTGCTGCTAATAAAACCCCAATGGTTGTTGACTTGTAGGCTATAAGGACACAACTTCAGAAATATACTGTGGCACCTGTCCATAGGCTTGGATTCCAGAATAACTAGCCCCCCCCCCCCTACCCCCAATAAGCATGAAAAGACGCATTAGGGCGTGTCTAAATGTTTGCCAACGTGTGTAGTAGACTATTATTTTCTTAAGTAAGTTATTTAAGTATAGATCATCCCAAAACACAGATGTTTTGAATATGCAGAAGGGTTTGAACATGAGCATGTGAGCTACTGGCGTATTGCACATTTTCCCCTAAGTAAAGTGGACAGAATAGTAAATCTAATTAGGCGAGCCTATGTTGAAAATTATGAAATGGGCCTATGCCAGAGAAATACATGTGAAATACATAGTTTTATAACCCTTACTGCAATAGTTTTAATTTATTTTAAATTGTGCAGTGTTCCTGTGTTTAATGTTTTCTTTTAAAATACATTTCCACCATACATTCATGCAGAATAGGCACACATTTTTCCATAAGAATTCACCAGAATACAGATAACAAGTGTTTTATTCTCAAACATTTCTTGGGGAGGACCCTGACCCATCTGGACAGGACAGCATCTGTCAATATGATGGTCCACTCCGAATGGTCAAACTTTCTAAATGTATAAAATGTTTACAATGTGTTAGTTCTAATGTACTGCACAATGTGCTTCTTGTTGTGGTATAGGCGCCTGTTGCATCCTATGACTGTCCTGGAGGGGTGGAGACCTCCCTCTGTGGCCCCTTCCATTTTTTCTCCATATGGTTTTTAATTGGAAGTTTTTCCTTGAACAGGGCGTTTGTTTCCATGTTAAATGTGGGCCGTACAGCCTTTTGAGACTGTACGGTGAAGGGCTATATAAATCTGAGACTGTAATGTGAAGGGCTATTCCGTAAATTTACTTGACTTGACAAATAATAGGGTTTTTTTTTTGCTACTAGAAATTAAGACATCTTGCACGCTAGGGGGCGCCCGAACACCATCGGACTGGCAGGTGTTTTCCAGCTTGACAGTCGGACTGGAATCGGGACAATGCAAGCAGGTCCGCTGTGATTTGTGATGGACCCGTTTGACATCCCCGAGTGTCATAGTCCGAATGACGCGGCGGAGAGCGTCGGGTCGGCTTTACCGTGGGCCCGCTTCGCTCGGTTCTCCTCTTGGCTGGAGTGTGCGTGCGTTGTTACCTTCGATCTAGAGCTGGGACAAGCCATAGAGGTACAATTGCTAGCACCAATAGCATCAATACCATAGCGAGGATGCTATTGGTGCTAGCCAAGACTAGACTGCACGTCATATAAGTGGTTATTTCTGTTCATGAATAGAAAAGGATGGTTGTATATTTTTGTCAATCGGGAAGCTATTGCTTAAGTACATTGCGTAATCTCGATCAGCAGTTAAACGTAGACTAAGCAGTAGGTCTTTGACTTTTAAACTTTGATTTGTAGCCCCTTTTTATAAAACAAAAGTGTATTTTATATAACGATGTGCAGTATGGGATATTGTTTTCGTTTATTTACAGCTGCGCCTTAAACCTCGAGTCAAACTTCTATTATTTCACAATAAACCTAGAAAGAATAAACACGTGACATTAATCTTCCTACACAATTGCTGTTCCTATCCCCTCCAGCTTGTGTATCCCCATGACGCGAAACTAACTGAGAAGGAGGTAAGGCTTTGTTAGTACACAAATTGTCATGACACGCTAATATAATGTTAAGCTCCTAATATGACCTTAAATGTGATTTCTTTACAGAAAACCAGCATCTGCTATTTATCTTTTCCCGACTCTTACTCGGGTAAATGTGGTCTAGTACTCTAACGCTCCAACACACCAGCATGACATCATGTACGTAGGGACATAATGGCAGATGCTCATGTGTTTTTTTCCCCCAGGATGCCTTGGGGACACTCAGTTCAGCTTCCGTCTGCGTCAGTCTGTGGGTCGCAGATTTGGGGAAGACACATACAACAAGGATGCACCGGTCACACTGCAGGTGTGACAAGTAGCCTCTTTGGTTCTTTGGATGTTTGTGTTTCGTATTCATTTTTTTGCCCTGACACCTCCCCCCACAAAGGCCTGTTGTCTCGTCTATTGTCACTCTGATAACTAGAGATCAATAGGCCGTCTGTTTAAAAAGGCTGAGGTTTTGTCGGTTAGGTCCTGCCTTATTTATTATTGTGTGAGTGATCCACAAGGGTTTGTCAGCCTTCAATACCCATAATAATCAGTGTGCTGTTGATCTTAATTCTCTGTTCTCCCTCTTGACACCTGCAGAAAGAGCTGGCCCATTTCTACGGTTATGTTTATTTCAGACAAGTCAAGGATGTCTCTGTGAAAAGGGGCTATTTTCAAAAGGTGAGGTTTGCAGAAACGCACACTCTGAAGTATTTTCTGTTTTTAATAACCAATATTTACAAAATGTACTTCTTGTCGTTCGATTTTAAATTGCCCTTTTTGCTGCAGTCTCTTGTTCTGATATCCAGACTTCCGTACGTGCAGCTGTTCCATACTGTTCTGAAAACCGTTGCCCCAGAGTATTTTGAGAAGTTGGAGCCTTGCCTTGAAGCAGGTGAGCTGATGGTCCACAATTACTTGCATTGCCTGGTACAGTGGTAGAGTTACACAGTAATACATCAGTTAAAGGCAGGGCTGGTCATGCTCGAGAACGTTTGCTAACGTTGAGCTCCAATCGGAGCCAGGGCTGTGTGGATTCATATTTTTTAGTTAGCAACGTTAGTAAAATGCGAGGACATATTTGGTGAATTTGACAAAGTGTTTTCACTTCCAATAGCTTACTAAACCTTTAACACTTTTAAGTTAGGCGTTTTCTACAACAATACCCTTTTTAACCTCAGTTATGTCATGTGACCCACGCAGTGTGTAACGAAATCGACCAATGGCCTTTGCCAGTGCCAGGCTTCACTCTCAACCTCCCTTTGATGGGAGTGGTTTTACAGGTGAGTTCAGGGGTGCGTTCAGTGGACTGAGCGTTCTGAATGTTCATTTAACTTTTCACTGAACGACACGTTTCCTCAAAGGTTCAAAACGTTCTTGAACTACTTTCAAAGACGTTTGTTGTGTGTAATATTTACCTGGGTGTTCTATAGTCATCATCATCATCAAAATACCAGTACAAAATGTCCCTTATTACATCTTTCCATAGTAAATGTCGGCTGTCTCATTCTGCTATAAAATGCATTTTATTAAAAGTCGTCGTATGTTGACACAGCCGTACTGTCACATCACCTGGAACAGTGCGCTATGCGCAAACAGAGGTGGTTCTAGAGACACGCAAAACCCATCTTTGTTGTCAATTAAATGGCTGTCAATTCACCAGTTGTTGGGCCTTTTCTTGATTTAATGCGTTTACCATCCAAGACCATCTTGATATAGCTAGCTTCAGTTTGACTTTGGTGAAAATCAGTCTGGAGAGCTTGGAAACCGTAGTGTGTTGCCAATCACCGTCGTACTGTTAGCTACGGGGGTGGTTTAGTTGACGAAGGAGACTTGTAAACGAGTCTATAACCTTCTAACCATGTATTATCTGCAGGTTCGGATTCCATCAAAGACGGACAAACCAGGAGGTAGCCCCATGAAACAGGCCCCCAATGAGGTGTGTGTGTGTGCGCGTGCGTGTGTGCATGCGTGCGTGCGTGCGCGTGCATGTGTAAATGTGTGTGTCTGAGTGGGTGTGTTATCTTTTTCCAACTTGCTAACTACCTATCTTACATTTGGATATTAAAGGTGAAGTCAGTGATTGTAAGCTAATAACATTGTTGTAAAATTCTGTGAATATCGCTTCACGGACCTGCCCAGCTGTTGTGTGCGTGCGTGTGTTTTTTTCCATCAAGCTAACATTAGCTAACTTTTTATATAAATTGTGTGTTTCCAGGATCTTCTACCAGCGCCTACAACGCTGCCTAGCATTCACGAGCTGGACCTCTTCAGGTAAATAGCTATTCTCTCTAACTAGTGGTGGTGGAGATGATAATACACATTTGTATTTACTTTCATGACATTACTTTCTTTTACTTTCATGACACTTAAGGACATTTCACTTTGAACATAGGCAAATACAAAAACATGAAATGATCTGTGGGGGCGGGGTGTTTTGACATCGTTGAACGCTGGTTGGATGTGATAACGTGACCCATGACCTCTTTTGGGTCACAGACAAAGATGCTATAATGATGCATAGATGGAGCGTAATGCATTTCAATAGAAGAAAACATGGAACGCTCCCGGTCTCTTAAGTGGGTGTGTCACTAATTTAATTCTGCTGTGGAGGCTTACGTAGGCAGCACCCAGACAGCTCCATCTACCATGCATGACCTGATAGAAAGTTAATATACCCTGAAACAGTTTTCTGCAGAAATACTGTTGTTGCCTCAGATTGATCATAGGTCGTTTGGAATAAATGCAATATACTCAAAATACCTGTTATCTTTCCCCAGGGGAGAAACTCTGGTCAATAGTATGGTGAAATCTGTGACCTCCCCATTGACTTGCATGGAACGCTGGGTTGTTCTGGTCTGAAAACAGGGTGAAAGGTCGCTGATCGTTGGAACCTCTGTTACGTTATATTCTCTCTGGTCACAGCTGTTTCCAGTCGGTCCTGATCCACCTGCAGATGCTCTGGGAGCTGATGTTGCTAGGGGAACCCGTGGTTGTCATGGGGCCGTCTCCCACCGTGTCGTCGGAAACCGTGCTGGCGCTCGTAAGGTAAACGTTGCCACATCACCATCCCTAATCTGCGAGGCTTGCTGTCGCCATGGAATGACCCCCCCCCCCACCCCACCCTTCCCCCTGCTCTTGCCCCCCTCTTCCCTTCTGTACCCAGCTCCATCGCTCCGCTGAGGTACAGCTGTGACCACCGGCCCTACTTCACCATCCACGACAGCGAGTTCCGAGAGTACACGACCAGAACGCAGGCCCCGTGCGTATAGTAGTGTCTAGTAGGGTTGGCCGGTAACGGCAGAGATGATATTGCAATATTGGTCATGAAACCTGCAATATCGATGTTAATTTAGATACTTTCTAACATAAGTAAAAACGCCAACATTTTCTTCTTTCTGTTTAGCCAATGTTTCCTCTTCGATCTCCATTGTGTTGTTGTCTTCCTCTTCCTCTTCTTCTCTTACTTTTCTGTCTAAATTGAACCCGACTAAGCCTCACAGCCAACGGACACATCTCTCCACAAAACATTGCAAACGTTCTGCAACATTTTTGATATGATATTGCGCAAAATGATGTCAATGTGCTTCCCTAGCGCCTACTCCCACAGGGCGTGGACAGCTGGACGGACACATTTGCTCAGGCGGCGGATCTCTCTGGTACGGGGCTCTGCCCGACTATTGGTGCTCAGCTCAACGGCTCAGCTGAGACCATCGTCTGGAAGCCCTGGTCGATGCGATGACGTTTTAAGTCGAGCGTTTGTTTCTGAATGGTAGGATCGCAACCACTGCAACCCTTCCCCAATGGGGTGTTACTGTTGTACCGGGCTAACAGACGTCATGGCCAGCAAAATCCAAACGGCTTCCTTCTCCAAACTATTTGCTCTCGGATCAGTTTTTATGGGATTATAGTCTGGAAAACGTGTTTGTGTTTGCACAGCCACTTTGGATGGCGGACCAATCAGAGCCCAGAGGAGGTGGCTAAGTGCGATATCGTTGTTGAAGTCGAGCCTTTTGTATCCAGGTGTAGTTCCAACAATGCCGGCGGTGGTAGAGCTAGACGACGCGCTGGCTAGTTAAAGGATGTTCCGGTGGATTTCAAAATGAACCAGAGACGTTCAAGCGCGCTAGGATGCAACGGCTGGAAACAATCCCCAGTGGAGCGTGTCCAGAGCCTGTCGACCAAGTGCATTGTGGGGTCCGGCTTCACCAGGTCAGAAGCTCTCTAGCCTCAGTGGTAAAAATCCCTCCCTGTGCTCTCTCAGGCCCAACGTCATCCTGGGTGTCACCAACCCCTTCTTCATCAAGACCTTCCAGTGCTGGCCTCACATCCTGCGTCTGGGAGAGCTCAAGATGGCCGGTAAGATAACCCAGCTAAAATAGATCCGTTAATTTGCTCCTTGACCCTTTATTTGTGCTGTTACAATAAACCGTAGATGCCTCCTGTGTATCGTTCAGGAGACTTGCCCAAGCAGATTAAGGTGAAGAGGCTTGCCAAGCTGAAAACCCTTGACACTAAACCAGGTGAAAGATGATCTTCTATTGTAGCGACGCGCTCAAAATACCGTACATAATACATATCAGTTTTGTGATGGATCTTCCCCTCCACTCCCTTCCTTAGGAGTTTACACGGCATATAAAGCATTTCTGCAGAAAGACAAGATACTTATCAAGAGGCTTCTGAAGGTAGATGTACTGTATAATTCATCTTAACGTTTTAAAATAAATATCAAGTTAAAGATAGTCAGCGATTATAAGATAAGTTTTGTGAAATTCCTTCAAATCTCTCCTCACGATCAATTGCAAAGAAGAATCCGGTACTTACACACAGCCATGGCTCTGCAAATGGCAACACAAACAATCCCAGCCTTGACTATGTGTGTCCAATGTCAAGCGGCGGAGCCACTGAAAGCAGAGGCGTATTTTGTCATTGATCGAATACAAATATGAACAATGTTTTTCCAGCATCGCTGACCTCACCTTTAAAATTGTCCGGTGGCTTTAGGGCATCCAGAGGAAAAGGCCGTCAGAGGCGCAGACGGCCATCTTGAGAAGATACCTCTTAGAGCTCACGCAGAGCTTCATCATCCCGCTGGTGAGATACAACACACACACACTTCCATATTTAATTTCCTCATAATTACAGGAATTTCTGTTCAAATGTTATTTCCTTAACATAATCGAACACTTTATTATTAGCATGTCTTGGATAATCAACTTTGATCACTGATTGAAATATAACAAAGAACCATTTTAAGTGTACTGTAAACAGAAGTTTCTACCTAGTGCCCCTCTTTGTCGTAATGTACCTTATTCTCCTCTACCCGCCCACCCCACCCCATCTCGTACAGGAGAGATACCTGGCCAGCCTGATGCCCTTACACAGATCTGTGACCCCGTGGAAGGTGTGTGTCACTAGACGTCTGTTTGTTTGGTGTGTCTACAATGACAGTTTGTATGTTTAATGCTTTGTAGACTAACCAGTTTGTTCGCGCGTGTCTGTGTGCGTGCACGCTCGCGTGTGTCTGTGTGCGCCTGTGCGCATGCGTCAATAGACGCCTCCGCACATCCGTCCCTTCAGTCAAGAGGAGTTCATGGGAACGCTGGAACATTCCGGCCCTCAGCTCACGTCGGTGCTGAAAGGGGATTGGATGGGCCTGTACAGGTATGCCCTCCCCCCCCTCCTACTAACACACACACATCTGTCTAATTATCATACATATTAATATATGAAGCCAATATTACAAGATGCTGGACAGTGAAGGACAAGGGTAATAAAATATAAAATAAAGGAAATACTTGTTTTAAAAGGATATTGAAAACAAAAGCACATCTTAAAATACGTATGATAAATAGATAAGGGTTTTTAGATATTCTTACAACTAGTAACGTGAACTCTTTTAATTGAAACGTGTCATCTGACAACACTCAAAGTATATTATACAATATCTTTCCAACAGTTTTTTTTTGTGTGACTGTGATGTTTCATTGAGTTTTTCTGATTTTTCTGCTATAATGGTTGGTTCCACTACCTAAGGAGGTTCTTTAGATCGCCCAACTTTGACGGCTGGTACCGTCTCCGACACAGAGAGATGACGGAGAAGCTGCAGCTGATTCACCTGGAGGTTGTGAGCGAAGCGGTGAGTTGACCTCGAATGGTGCTTGAAGACGCCGTCGTCAAGGCCTACCACGTCACGCTAAGATGTTTTGCTGTCTGCTATTGTCAGGATCTGTTGGGTTGGACCAAAGACAAGTCCGAGGTGGAGATTGTGGACCTCGTTTTAAAATTAAGAGAGAAGCTGGCGAGTTAACTAACACCCCCCCCCCCACACACACGCACACACACACACGCTCATGCAAGTGGGGATGTGGGTTAAACATCTGACATGTTTGTGCTCCAGACCAAGGCTCGGAGACAGCAGCTCACCGTGAAGGCAGGAGTCATGGACAAGCTTGAGGGCTACATTCGTGCCATGGTCACCTCACTACCAGAGGACCTTCAGACTGTGCTCCACAGACGATGACGGTGCCATCATCCCAGGTTGCCGCCTGATATTAGGACATTGTGATGTTTAAATCTTTAGCTAAGGCCCTAGGTATGTTTTCCTGGTCAGAGGCTATACTGTAATGATAGTGCTGCATTCCCAGTTTGTCAATGAAACAGTAATATGTTCAACCACACACTGCATAGTAAGGACTGGTCAGCGCTCCGCCATGTACACTTTTTTCCCCCCACACCAACTGTGTACTTGCTGCTTTCAGTCGTGTGATATTTGACCCAGTGAATGTACGAACACGCTTGACTATGGGTTTCTTTTGCACCCCCACATAAATGTATAATTTACTGCCTTAGCGTTGTTTTTCTGTACATTTTTTCTGTAAAATGAAATTATGATTTCATTATGATTACAACTTGTATTTCACTATGTTGGCTGTTCAGTGATTATTGCTCATACACACAAAGCATTTATCTGGAAGTAGTTTTATACGAAATGCGTGTACTAAGCGCTAATTAAAGCAAATGGTGAATTAAGACAGAAAAATAGTTTTATTTGAAGAAGGGAATCAAAAATGTACATAATGATCTGGAACGCTGCATTAGTATCTTCAGAAAGGTATACATCATTTGCTCACAGTGAAAGTCCTACATATGAACAAAAAAACCAATCTAGACATTACAGCAAAGCACCACACAAACTATATAAAGCTATGTTTTCTTTGATTTCAACATTTACAGACTGGGAATTCCGATAGTCCAAAGAAGTACACCCATCATGTAGACACTTTATAGTTTAATCTTAAGAGTTCAAATGAAGGCAGGGAGCAGAATTAAAAACGAACTTCCGAACCAAAAGAAACCAAAACAAATGGTATGTGTCTTATGCACCGCAACTGAATAAATATACTTCAAACATAAAGCATAGCGTCCCTCCCCTCCGTCCATTAGGTCACATACTAGTCAATGACGAGCCATTCAGGAGAGCTCAGTTCAAGGTAATGAATGGAATACCTTAATTAAGTGAAGCGTCCTATCTCTCTTGAAGTTATATGGGGGCGGGTAAGGGTAACCCTGGACAACGTGCAGGAGAGAGGAAGGTCCTTGGATAGCTTGCAGTAGGAGACCCTACCTCACTGAACACCCTTCACTCCCCACGTCTCTCCTCCTCCTTACCTCCTGCCGCCCTGCCACCATGTGTGTGTGTGCATCCTTAGCACCCGTTGCGTCTCCTGGGGGCTGCAGTGCAGCACGGCCAGCACGGCGGCGAGCGTCTGCCGGCGGCCGCCGCCGTCGTCGGGCATCGTCAGGAACTTGAGGAGCACGTTCTTCAGATACTCCATGTTGGCGCCCTCACGGCCGCGCTCCCGCCGCAGCTCGTCCAGACGCGCGCCCAGCGCCGCCACCTCCTCCGCGCACCGCTCCTCCGTGGTCGCCAGGTCGCCGCGGAGCCGCCGCGCGTCCTCCTCCAGCCGCCGCCGCTGCCGGCGCAGCGCGTCTGCCTCCACGCCGGCGCGGGCCAGCTGCTCCGCGTACAGCAGCAGGGTGGGCTCTTGGGGCCCCCCCGCCAGGCGCAGGGCCTGGGCCACGCCCTCGCCCTCCGCCGCGGCGGGCACACCGGTGCAGTCGTCGTTGTCGGACGTCCGGTCCAGCTCGCCGCGGCCGGCCACCGGGGGCGGTGTCGCGGCGGCCGCCACGGCGGCACGCAGCTGCTCCAGCTCCTGGTCCTTCTCGGCCAGCAGCGCCATGGCGCGGTCCCGCTGCCGGTGCAGCTCGCCCTCCAGCCGCTGCTGGCTGTCGCGGTGCTGGGCCTCCAGCCGCTCGCGCTCTTGCCGGTGCTCCTGCAGCAGGGCCGCGACCGCCCGCCTCTCCTCCTCCTGGACGCGCCGCCGCTCGGCCTCCGCCCGGTCGCCGTCCACGCGCAGGCCGACGTACTTCTCCTTGAGCTCGGCCAGCTGCTTGTGCACCTCCTCCTGCTCGCGCGCCTGCTTGACGACGTCGCGCGCCCCCTTGCCTTTCAGCGCCGCCTGGGCTCGCTGCTTGTAGCGCTCAAACTCCTCCTTCAGCTGCCTCAGCTCCTGCTGGTAGTACAGCGTCGACGCCTTCTCGCCGTCCGAGCTGCCGCCTCCTCCGCCCTCCCCCCCAATGTCCTCCTGCACCTCCCCTTGCTCCTGACCTCCCGGCGAGGCCTCCAACAGCTTCTTCAGCCTCTCCATCTTGTCCCGCAGCACATTGACGTCCAGGCGGGCCCACTGCTCCTCATCCTCGCCCAGGTCTGGGTCGGCTGGTGCCCTGTCCGAGTAGGAGGTCGTGGAGGAAATGGAAATGGAGGAGGTGGTGGCGGCGATGGCCAGCGTCTTGTTCTCGGCGTCCAGCTGCAGGAGGCGCTCCCGCATCCGCTGGGCGCCAAGCTGGTCCCGCTGCCGGGCCATCTCGCAGGCGCCCAGCAGCGCCGACAGCTCCGAAACGCGCTCCTCCAGGCTGGCCACGCGACCCTCCTCCGCCCCAGCCTGCTGGCGGGCGCGCTCCTCTGCCACGGCAGCCTGGGACATAAGGTGTGTGTGTGTGTGGGGGGGCAATAAAGAAAAATGTATATAAAAGATGAAATGTACGGCACAAATAAGACCAAAATAAAACAATAAAACCAACATAAAATACAAATAAAACAATGAAATCAGAGAAAGAACAGGGGGTGTTGTTTGTTTCCATGTGAAATGTAGGTTGTAAAGCCCTTTGAGACTGCAATGTGATTAAGGGCTATATAAATAAAATTGACTTGAACAGGTGGGTTTTTAGGAGTGATTTAAAAACAGACAGAGACATAGCCTGTCTGATGGGCAGAGGTAGAGCATTCCACAGTGTGGGAGCTGCTGCATCAAAGCCACGACCCCCTTTCAGTTTTCGCATTGCTTTAGGTACACTCAGGAGCTGGTCAGCTGACCTGACCCGATAATGTAAATGTCAGCACTATGCATTGTGGGTAACATAGTCCCTACCCGCTTGCTCTCCTGCTGCAGCTGCTGCTGGTAGTGGCCCTTCACCTCGGCCAGCTCTTGCCGCAGCTCCTCCAGCCGGGGGTCTGGCCTGGCTCTCTCGGCCTCCGCCGCCCGCAGGCCCCGGCGCAACTCCTCGCGCTCCTCCGCGGCCTCCCGGAGCCGCGCCGCCAGCTCCGTGCCACGCTCCGCCTCCTGCCGCGCGTCCTGTAGGGCGGCGGCGGAGTCTTCCAGCCGCAGCTCGGCATCGCGCCGCAGGTCTCGCTCCGTCTGCAGGAGCCGCTGGAGCTCGCGCAGCATGAGGGCGTGGTCGCCCTGCTCCTGCGCACGCTCGTGCTGCTGGGTGATGACGCGCGCCTTGCTCTCCGCCAGCTGCTCCTGGGGGGAGGGGGGCGGAGGGAGGGTGTGGTCAGAGAGGCATCGGTGTCCGGGAGGTCAGAGGTCAATATTTAAAACCCCATTAGTGCAGCCCTTGACATCTATTTGTGTATCCTTTTAAGCTATATATGTATCTATTTAGCTAGCCATTTGTTCTATCTATTTATATTTGAATCATATCTTACAGTAGTATTTTCTTCCCTGGAAGCAACAAAGGAAATAATGAATGTCAAACAAGGAAGTAAACACTTCCTTGCTCCACTTTCATGATTTCCTTTGACATTATTGCTACTTTACAGTGTCCTTGGGTTTCTTGAAAGGTGCTTTAAATTACATGTTTAATTTTTGTATTTGTAACGAGGCCAGGAAGTTGTTTGTAGGTATGAAAAAATGTCCGTCTCCCACTGTCTCAGTGTTATTGGGCCAAACCTGGAATACATACTTGTGTGCTCTCCAAAAACACATGCTACTATAAAGATTACTGGAGAATGAGCCCAGATGGCTCATTACGTAAACATTATCTGCCATTATGAACAGACACAACAGAATGCATTGGTTCCTGTCAGCAGAGACTGAGAGTTAGGAACTGTCGAGACTACACTAAAGTTTACATGTTATGAACATGAACAGTCTAGACAAAATGGATGTGTAGGCTTCATAAGACTGTCAATATTACATGTTTTAAACAAGAGTTCCCAACTTTATAAGGGAACTTAGGTAAAGAAATTAGCTATTGCAAGCAAATTGCAAATATCTCCTTTGCCAGCTTATCGTTCTCTGTGCGTGCTGAAAGAACATTAGATACTTCTACGCAGCCCTGGCGCCTTAAATAGGAACATAAACAAAGTGGCGACCACCGCTCATATCAACAAAGCCGCAGCGCTACGATTTTCTTCACAAGGCGTTTTGATGTGTGGGGATAGGGTTTTGATTTCAGCTCGATGTTAGTAAGCGTTGAGGAGTTGAGGCTGACTAACCCTGCCTTTAACACGAAAATAGTGTGATACTGTACAAGTCATAAAAATTCTCGTGATATTGTGCGTGCGTCAGCCATCTTTACTTGCAGTGCCAGCAGCTCGGCCTCATGCTGTCTCCCGGCCTCGTCCAGCCGGCCCTGCATCTCCTCCAGCTCCTGTTTCAGGCCGCGCTTGTCGGCCTGGAAGCTGGCCTCCATGCGGGACTTCTCCTGCGAGACGGTGGCCAGGGAGCTGGTGAGGGTGGCCAGCTGGCTCCTCAGCTGCAGGATCCTCCTGTCCATCGCCTCCGCAGCCACCGGCAGTGGCGGCAGTGGGGGTAAGGGGCCTGGTGGCGACCCGCTGCTGCTGCTGGAGCCAACGCCGCTCTCAGAACCGTTGGGGTCAGCCTGCGGGTACGAGACATGTGAGCCACAATCTAACTCGTCGGCCATTTTATAATACTGTAATAATGTGGGGGCGGATGTGAAGGGGGGGGGGGGGTGGGTTTACTTAATGTTCCAAGCCAATTTAATAAACCAAAATAAGGCTTATGCAAGCTACAACAAGCTAGAATCATCATACACCACTCTAACGTATCACTTTCAGTGAACACATGTCGTCATTGACTTTCAATGGTCGTCGACGTGTCATCAGTTCACGTTATATCATCGCGTTCAAGATATTTACTGCCATCGACGCTAAACGGCCCAGCCCTACCCCGACCTCTGCTGGGGTCCCTCCATTCTCCTCCGCGCCCCGCTCTCCTCCGGGGCTGTCACCGGCGGTCGCCATGTCCGCGGACGCCGCCGTGTCTAGACTGTCTTCGCTGTGCAGGGAGCCGCCGTCGTCGGGAAGGTCAGAGGTCACAGAGGCAGTGCCGGCACCATTAACAGAGCCGTTGTCGTCGTCGTCGTTGGTGCCGCAGTATTGTTGGCCGAGGTCCACCTCCTGGGACACCGTCAGAACCTTCAGACTGGCCTCAAGGGCTTCTTTCTCCTTCAGCAGGCTCTTGTACGCCCGGACCACGTCTTTGAAGCGGGTCTGGTACTGGACCAACTGCTTCCTCTGTGACTCGATGGTGTCCATGAGGTCCTTTTTGCTGGGGCCACCCCCGAAGCTCATCCCAAACTTCTCCATGGCTCGGGATGGCGTCTGTACCCAGATCGCCAGCCAGTTCAGCTCGTGTCCATGACGTGAAGAGGGTGAAGGACGTTCTGGCTCAGGGCAGACGGCTCGTTGTGTAAATAGAACAGGCTACAGCTGTCATTATGAGCCGAGGAAACAGAATGCATGGGTTCCTGTCAGAAGAGATGATCAGTTAGTTTAAAACGTCAAAATGACAGTAAAGTTGACATGTTTTGCATAGAAAGTTATGAAGATAATGTACAGTGACAACGGCCTACGGTAGAGAAGGTTGATGCTTGAGGCTTCATTACACATTTAAAGAGCCATTTCAAATGCACAGGGTCTGCAGAAAGTGTATTAAAAGTTTAGATAGCTAAGCTAACTTTAATGTGGATCTTTGAGTCCAATAAATACAAATATGATTAACGTGCCACGTAAACGTATCATTGTACTGCTGACTCTATAACTGATACACAGTAAGCTAGCATTAGCTGAATCTCTGTCTAAGTATATCGTTTTCTTTCTTACCTTTTAACTAAACAGTCTCATTTTCCAAACAGTCGCAAGCGATACCGTTGTGTATGTGGATTGGGTTATGAGAAACAATATAAAGTTTAATAAATAAACCTGTAGACACCAGTGGTATGTTAGCAAGCGGCCGCCATGATGGTCAGGAAGAGTTCGGGGGTGGGGATAGCTGCGTTCACTTCACGTACGTTGTGTGTGTGTGTGTGTGTGTGTGTGTGTGTGTGTGTGTGTGTGTGTGTGTGTGTGTGTGTGTGTGTGTGTGTG
>JAODOY010047656.1:0-19159 GCA_025399855.1 Forbesichthys papilliferus | reverse complement strand
GAGAATTGTGCCAATAAATGCTTGGTTGGGGGTCTTTCTCTCTCTCTCTCTCTCTCTCTCTCTCTCTCTCTCTCTCTCTCTCTCTCTGTCTCTCTCTTTCACTTCATTATGGCTGAAAACAGATGTGATGTTGTACAGAGAGGGCACTATGCAATATAAAAGCACCATACATTCTTTATTTTTACCAATGTAAAGGCAAAAACATCCAATAACCCTGAACAATAAATGTTGAGATCGATATAACTTCAGTCATAAAGAGTTACACATAATAATCAAACCAACAGCGCCAAATTAAACTCTTTTAAACGCATATTGTAATTCTCTTAAGAAGGGAAAACCGCTGTCAGCCTAGCGACTGTGAAAAAAAAGCTGTATAAGGATCCTTTTGAACTGAGCCTTTACGAATGCGTTGTGCAACTTATTGCACCCTTACATAAAGCATAACACATATCTGGTGATGAGATTGAGGCTATTGTGTGTGTGTGTGTGTGTGTGTGTGTGTGTGTGTGTGTGTGTGTGTGTGTGTGTGTGTGTGTGTGTGTACAGACAGGGTGTATCTGAGCATTCATCACTTTCACCTCTCTCACCTTCTGCCTTTGCCCCGGGCGCTTTGAGGCGCTTTACATCGGCAGCACGTTGACAGTCTGGATCCAGAGCAAGAGGATTGATTAAATGTTCCTTTCAATCCCCCAGTTTGTGAATAAGATGGATAGCACTGACAGAAAAAGATGCAAGGCAGTGGGTGTTTTCCTTTGACTTAGAAGAATTATAAGGCAACAGTACTCTCTTGCACGCACATGCATACACACACACACACACACACACACACACACATTTAGGATTCACAATAATGCATACTTTCTCTTAATAATGATGTACATACTTTTTTCCACAGATAAACCTGCAGAGGAGAATGAGGGTCACAGGCCTAATTACCCAGGGTGCAAAGCGCATCGGCAGCCCCGAGTATGTCAAGTCTTACAAAGTAGCCTCCAGTGACGATGGGAAGACCTGGAGAACTTACAAAGTCAAGGGCACGGATGAGGATATGGTGAGACAGACACACAAACACACACACTGTCATACACTCATTATGTCTCGCTATCCACGTTCCCTTTGGCTTCTCTTGCACGCACTGAAGCCAAACTACATGTACACACATGCTGTAGATGCACACACACACACATCACCAGGAGACTATGCCAAGGGCAACATGGAGGGCATGATGATATGGCTTTTTAATTAGCCATCGCACACACCAGGCAGATAGCACCAGCTCCTTACCCCACTACACTTTTACTACTTCTATATTGCATTTTTATACTATTTGGGGATCAACAGTTGTCAAATAAACTATCAATTCTGACAGCGTACTGCGACCGTCCTCCAAACGCCAGCGAAGCTCGAATAGCCACCAGCGTCCGAATTTGCACTTAGATTTATTGCCTGGTTCAGTGATGACTCTGCACTTGGATATTGTGTTATATCTATTTTTGCCCTTGTCTCTTTTATGTCTCTATTGGTTTTATTTTGTTATTGCTATTTTTTTTTCCTGCTTTATCCTGTTCTTGTTGACACATGGTCCAATGAATGGGGCATGTGCAGGAAGATTAAACGTTTATTCAATTTGTGTGGGGGCATAAGGTTGCATGTTTGGCTGCTGATATGTAGTTTTATATATTGGAAATGTAACAGTGCATAGTGTGAGAATATTTCTGTTGATGCCTTACAGATGTTTTGGTCCACTGGACTCCAGGCATGGCTCTGTAAGCTCTATGCCACCGCCCACCATAATAAGCTAACACTTATTGTCCATAAATCTCTCTCTCTCTCTCTCTCTCTCTCTCTCTCTCTCTCTCTCTCTCTCACACACACACACACATTTAGATGCACATCGGGCATTCACACCAGAGTCTGCCAGACATTATTGTGGGTCATTGTGGGTAAAACACTCCAGAAGGTATAGCCATATAATTGGACCACTAATTTTAAAATACACCAGTGTGCTTATAAATTACGGTCTCAAATAGTGCGAGAAATTGTCTATTTGTCCCTGTAATTCTAGCTCATTGACCTTGAATGACAGCATTTTTGCTGAGTGTGTAGCAGACACCAGAGATGGAATTAGATATGCTGGTACATTATGGCGCGGCATGTCAAGTCACACTGTTGTTTCATTGTTTGAAACAGATTTTCCAGGGAAATGTTGACAACAATGCCCCATCGGCCAACTCCTTCACCCCTCCCATTGAGGCCCAGCACGTACGCATCTACCCCCAGGTCTGCAGAAGACACTGTACCTTACGCATGGAGCTTCTCGGATGTGAGCTAACAGGTGGGACATGAAGACATCCGGTCTATAGAGTATTTTGTCAAGAGTGCATGTATGTTCTGTTTCATTCTGCGAATGGTGATTGCCAATCATTTCACAGATAGTAACCTCACAGTGCCCCTCGTTTATCAATCTATCGTTGAAACCAGCGCAGATCTAAACGCAGAATTTATCTTACGATAGCGATCACGTGTGATTTATGAAACCGTTTGTATCTCGCCAAACAAGCGTAAAAATTATTACGCGTTGATAAATGCGGTGGGGGAAAACAGGTGTCATTTAAAAACCACGCCTTTAAATATGATGGATTTAGAAGCCTCACGTCTAGAGTTTACGACATGGAGAGTTGTAATGCCTTCATGAAGAGACACTTCTCTTGACCGGCTCGGTTAAAACCTTAATATAGGCATACTAGTCCATAATAGTGCGCCTATATAGTCGTTTTATCATAGCCTATTTAAATAGAAGGTTGGAAAGTTTATTTATTTGTCAATTTTTATGACGTTTCAGATCAATCAAATGTTATGGTGGTCATTTTTAAAAACATGAACCTGAATGTAGTTAACCACTACATCTAGAGGGCTCTTTGGGAATAGGCTATATTCTGTCACCATGATCAAATACTAGCCTGTTAATGTTCCGAACCTCTCAGGCCAAAGCACCTTTCTCTATCATACACGAGTATGGCTCTATGCTACAGTTCCCTCCGCAGATATACATTGGCTTTACAAAATATAATATTTTGCCATAATCTTTATAGCCTATATTTATTACTGGTTGATAGGCTATTTAATGAATATATGGATGCATTGGCATGCTTAAATGGCTGCCTGGTCTGAAAACAACTCAAAGGTAATTCTCCTAATAAATATTAGATGTTTAGACTGTTTATTTATTGCTTCATTTTAATGATGTTTGTTCTGCCTAAATCAGAGATAAGTGGGGTTTAGCCTTTAAAAAATGACAACCTGAAAAGCGGACCCCCTTTGGGGCTGTGCTGAGCAGGCTACGGCTCTCTTGAAAATCTAGATTGTCAGCGTCGGATCGGATCATCAAATAATAACACAGTGATTCAGTCACTGTGTCAGTGATTTGCTGAAAGTGCTGAATGCCGCATTGGTGGTGTACTGTATTGTATATCTCCAACAACCCAGATAATACATTGCATAGGGCATGTACACTTAGGACAGTTTCTTGCTCTGTTGGCCGCAGGCTGCTCTGAGCCCATGGGAATGAAGTCGGGCCACATCCAGGACTACCAGGTCACCGCCTCCAGCATCTTCAGGACTCTCAACATGGACATGTTCACCTGGGAGCCTGGCAAGGCACGGCTGGACAAGCAGGGCAAGGTCAACGCCTGGACCGCTGGACACAGCGACCAATCACAGTGGCTGCAGGTAGGATGTCATCCATGAGGAAGGTCTCACAGCTTGATCCTGGCAGGCAGGAGAAGGAGATGAAGGGGAGCCACTTCTGTGCAGATGGCTCTCTTTCAGGGTTTGCCTCTCACCTCTGTGTCGTAAAAAACAAGTGGGTGAGTGGTTCTTATGGGCTTCCATTCAAGAAGGTTTCAATTAGTCTTGGAGTGAGTATCTAGATTACACAATGCTGGTACATCTGCTGAAAGTGCCATAGTTCCACACAATAAGACACTAATAGGCCGTCACTCTGTTCCCTGTGTCTCTCTGAAACCAACTCATGTTTTCATCTATTATCAGTGTCTGCAGCGCCGACTTTCTGTCTCTGTGAAACCAGTCAGATTTCCATTTGTTTTCATTACAGTAACTGATAGCTAAAAATGTCTCCTCAAAGGGCCGCATTGCGCTTAGTAAGCCCCGTCTCTGGCATCAGTGAATGGATACATGTTCTTAACAATGAAATGGCAGGATAACTGAGCTACATGTTTATTACTGAGACCTCGTTGTAATTGATAGTATTTTTGTATACCTTATGCGGACCCTTTACCGCACATTAAATATACTGTGTGGGGAATAGGATTTCTGTTTTTCCTTTTCTATGAATCAAAGCCCACAAATATGGTTTGCTTCTAGAGGGACGAACCCCAATATGCTGTACACAATAAAACAGATAGTAAAGAATACATTCTGATGTGGATTAGCACAGGGAGGCACAGTTGGGAGCCTTTCTGCCCTTTTGCCACAATCTATCCCCTCAAATCGCTTTGCTAGCACTGGCTCAGTTAGCACTCTAGTCGTGGTGGCTTGTATGGCTATTATTGGATTGACTGGGTTTTGAGTCAAATATGTTTTTTATCACACTTGATAGCCTTTTGCTGGGGATGAGGGTATGTATGCTGAGCTGTGTGCTGGAGGAGACAGGTACTTAAGCAGGACCCATCTAGGCCATAAAGATCAACTAAGCAAAATTGATTGCTGTGGGCAAAGGGAAGCTTGTGGTCTCAGATTACATGTTGTGCTGGCAGGAGAGGGGAGATGTGATATAGCTGCAATGAGAAAATCTATGAAAAATCAATGGCCAACATCTTTCAAAGGGCTTGACTTCTCCTCCACACATGGACTACAATTCTGATATTATACAGTGCACAATATAATGCTTAAGTTGTTGTAATGACCTACAGTAATGTATATTTGAGTGTATTTTCAATTTCATACATTCATTAAACTCCAATTTATCTTAGAGACATGAATAATATATTTTTCGGTGGCATCTATGAATGTCGAAACCTAATAGATTAGTGGAATTGATCAGAACTAATGACACATTAAGTATTCCAATTAATCAAGCCTACTCCTACTCTGCACGGGATGTCATGGAAAATATTTTACACACTATCGACATCTGACTGACATTTTTGATGGTGATCACTGGCCAAAATAGTTAGATAGCAAAAATCCAATGATTGTCTTGACTGTATAGTCTTTTTAAATGCAGCTATGACACATCCATAAGTGCCATTTATTGGAATACGAATGTCAATATGAACGATTTTAAAATCCTCAAACCCTTACTTTTCTATATATTTCTCTCTATATGACATTTTCAGTCATTTTAGATTAATTACACTTTTATATTATATTATATTACATTATGCTAAGTTATGTTATGTTATGTTATGTTATGTTATGTTGGAAAATAAAGTAAGATAATGAATTTTATTTACCTAATGACATGCTGATATTTATACCTATTTACAGTAGGCCTAGCCCAACTATTAATTTGCAATTTATTTATTTAACAGTTCAGCAGCTGACTAAAATACCCTCTTGAAATAATAAATAGCATTAATATAGCATTGGTCATCCATTGGGAACTATCCAGAATAAACATATTCTTGCCTGGCAGGAGATAACATTATGCAAGGAGAACCTTTCAAGATGTTTTCAAGAGAGAAGTCAAAGCTGTTAGATTGGCCTGCCAAATGTTCCAGCTGGCATGAGCTGATTAGTTAATTATGCACATTACCACGTCTACATAGCGAAGTGCAATTGCCAGAGAGACGTTAGCTCTCTGATGGTGAGTTTCAATTTAATTGCTAATGCTTAGAACACATTCAAGATACAATTTTTGGCAAGGACTCTTCGAAAACTGTTCATCATCTGCGGTTAATAACACTTAATTAATAACATATTTTGAAATTAAATGCTTTGTTTTTTTGTAGTTTTTTTGCTTGCAATGAACAGTAGTGGTTTAACCTGACATGCCAGATGGATTGTTATTCACAAGTCCATCAGGACTTGTGCATTAAATCATGCATAAAACAGTTTGTAAAGGGCTGACACTTGTCACAAATACTTGGCAGTTGATTGGAGGATGCATCTGGTTGTTTTCACTGCAGCAAACCTAAACCATGGCGCACACCTAAACTACACCCGTATAGCTATACAACACGTTCTCATTCCCAACTAATCAAAAATTGCAGCTTGGTCAATGACCTTTCTTGTCAATTTTCGAAGCCTTAAAAAGCCTTTGGCGTTTTAGGATGACGACTTTGTCATTGACTGTTACGGCAAGACTACGGAGTTACCACCACCGGTTTATATTTTAGCTATATGGACATGCAATTTCAGCGTAAGTATCAGCTCCTGGTTGTAGATAAATAATCAATATACAATCGAGACATGTTAAAATGTATTTACCTGAACCTATCTTTTTTGGGGGTTTGTTTTAATTCTGGTTGGCATTTTCTGAGTTTGTATCTACTATACATTTTGAGTAGAAAACCAAGTCTATGAAGTAAAAAATGCTCAACCTATAGGCACACATCCTTGAGCAACTTTTTCTGGAGCCCTTTGGTCTGCCATTGCAAAGGGGCGTTGACAGACCTGTTGTGTATAGACATTTATGTGATTGACAGGAAAGGTAGATTTACCAAAATATCCCATGATAGGTAAGAAATGATTTAATAGATGATGGATGTCTATGACATTTCTTAATAATTACACTAACTACAATCCTACCTACATCATATTTTTAATACGTGCAAATGTGCTCACTGTAAAAGCGGACATCCACCAAGGCGTATAGCTGGCAATACAGCAAAGCTGGAAATTGATATTTGTTAACGAGAGGCGGCTTTACGAGAACAACACTGACGGAACACTGTAGCCTACTCTTAACCAAGATGTAGCCAGCGTGATTAGCATTAGAACAGCCATAGTAAGGATAGCATTTCCATAAATTATTACGACTATAGTATGATTATTGAACAAAAGTGTGCAGCTCATGGTTTCACCCAGAGCAGTCGTAATCGCTGATGCAACCTCTTGACACGGTGACAACACCAGCCTTCTTTGACATCCAATTATAATAATACTAATAATAAACTTTATTTGTATAGCACCTTTCATACACAATGTGCAACTCAACGTGATTTACAGTTAAAAACATTTGAACAAATGATGAAGGGAACAAATTAAATTAAACAAGAAGAAATAAGAAACAACATAAAACTAGGTAAAAACCATGGAATTAATAAAAAACATTAATATCTGGGTTTCCACCCATTTTCTTTAGAGGGCCCTGTCTTCCTGGGTGTTTCACCAAATCTCTTTAAAGGGCCTTATCCCTTTGGGTCTTTCAGCCCCTCGTTAAAGGGGCTTATCCATTTGGGTCTTTCACCCCCTCTTTAAAGGGCCTTATCCCTTTGGGTCTTTCACCCCTGTCACAAATACACTTGTATTTTTGATACAAATATTCCACAGAAATTAAAATTACAATATCATAAAATACATATAAGGACAAACACATAGGTTAAACGGTGTGGTTAAGTAAAATAAGGATACAAACATAAGAGTTTATAAGGCTAAACCATATGGTTAAGTAAAAATTGTCAATCATAGGCACATGAGAAGAGAAGTGTTTTTTAGCCTGGATTTAAATAAAAAAACGAAATAAACAAATATTTTTAAAAATGAAAAAGAAATTAAAATTACAACATTCAAAAATACACAAGGATAAAAACACAGGAGGTTATAATGCAATTCCCACATTGCATTGGTGATACAGTGCCACTGGAATTATAGACAAAAATAATATTTACCATATCAGTCCCAGTTAGTATTGCTATGCATTTGCTAGAGGGGTAGGGCTGTTTGAGACTTTGTGTGTTAGTCACTGTACTTGTGAATAATTGCTGATTTCAACCATGTGTCATTTTTGAAGATAAACTCAAATAGATGGCAAATATGTGTAGCAGTGATAGTATAATACATGATATGCAGTTGAGACTGTCAGTAAAAAGAATTAGAAAGCTCAAAAATACATAATGATATTTTAGGTCCAAAAGTCTTTGTTGCTAAATTGTTTGTTGCTATAATGTTTGCTTAGGGGAATGTGAGGAGGCTTACGGCAACTACACCACCAACAAACTACTATCAATATGTATGTCAGTATTTACTAAAAGCGCAATCTCAGTTAGGACATGCATGTGCGTTCACGCACACACACATACATGCACACACACTCACACTATACATTCAGACAGCAAGCAGCCATCCAAATAAGTGTCAGGACATACTGTGTCTTTGCTTCTATCTTGTCCCAGTACATACTTCTATTAAAACGAAAATCCATCTGCATTATGACAGGGACCGTGTACAGTAGCGTATGTAGCAGACGTTTGGCTGCATGATCCTGTGTGTAAGCAATGTAAGATGTGGACTGTAAAGGTGGTAAACAAGCTATAGAAGTAATATTATTCCATGTGTCATCCCATATCCCCATGGTTATCACAGCCAATGATCTCATGTACAGTGATCAATATGTGTGTCGTACAGCTGCGGTACTATTATAATTGCCCATGTATCTGATGATGGGGAGTGAGAGAAAACTTATGCTTGAAAACGGAAAGGTCTAGCATGTGAAATTGACACATTACTGGTAAATGCAGCGTACTGCCTTAGCTACACATCAGTAAGCTGCCTGGCTAATGTAAATGTAATACAAATAGTAGCAGCAGCACATCCTTATTGACTGCTGCCTCTTCTGACAAGCTCTAAAATGGATGGCATTTTTCAAAAGGACTGAAAGAGAAATATAGTCCTCCTTTTAAGTTGTTCAGTCATGTACTGTATTAGGTACAGAAGGGGTTCCGATTACAAAACTGTAGCAGTAATGTGCAAAGCTGGGATTCATGGTTGGCAACAAACAAGACAGAAAATGCCTCCGGCGACGCAAGCAACCCAACAGGCACTGGCAGACTTTCAAGATACAGAAATGCAATGTCAGCATTTTATCACAGCTTTATTATTATTATTATGATTCCGACAACATCACATATGGCTGTATGATAACTGGTATACTGGAGTAAAGGGGGAAAGATATCTAGTAAAATATCACAGTCTGCTAGGGAAAAAACTGTGAACACATAATGAGAAAGATTCTTTCATTGATATTTAAAGCCACTTTTGTTTCTTACAGTGTTTATCTTAGATACATTACATTAAACATTTTCTTTAAATCCTCACCAACATAATGAGAAGACAGGTCTATATAAGGCTTTCTGTCAGACATTATATTTAGAAACAGTACAAAGTACTTATTATTCAAATATTGTGAGCAAATAAATTGTATTTATAAAGCCACAATTCTAATTCTAAAATATGTGAATGTCACAGGCTATCGAATGTATTATTTAGTGAAGGGTAGGGAGTGCAATTAAAATTCTAAAAACTTTTTTTGTTAATATTACTTTTGAACTAAAGGACGTAACAGTATTACAAGTTAACAGACATATGTTTACATATAATGTATGTATTGTATTTACATACATACAGTATAAAGGTAAATGATTGAGCTGCACATTAGCCTTGGCTATAAACCCTACAACACATATGTTCCATGTTATTGTGACCTGGGTATATGTAACCTGGTGGTTTTAGGAACCTTAATGGCCCCTAAAACATTAGTGTATTTAGACACACCATTTGAGCAGTCTCATGTGGAGTAGAAGGCAGGACTTGACTGTTAAGGTTGTTGCACACTGGATGCTAGTGACGCACGGGTCATCTCTGGAGCAAGCCGGAACTGCCCACGGTTTTAATTAATGTGCCCACAACTCAACCTGCTGTTTGACTAATGGTTTCACTCACCAACTTCATTAATGTATGCATGCCTAATGCCTCTACCGTAATATGCTAATGCTTTTGCAACAAGAAACAAGGAAGTTAGTTATTGGTGGTTTTATTTACATTGCAAACATAGGGCATTGCAGAAAGAGTGTTGTAAATAAAGGAGATTAGGAAATGTTTTGCCCTATCTGTGTGGGGTCTTCACAGTGGGGATTTTCTGAGATCTAAATATAATTATTTGATTTTGGTCAGGAATTATTAATACCGTTTGATGGCATTATCGTTAGAGGTATATCTGCCTCTCATATTTCTGTTTTCTTAGACCACTACTAGTCTTCCGTCTACCATTCTGGTGACTGGGCCATGTTCCTGGTGATACCCATTTTGACACCATTATCACCAAAATGTGTGCAACAAGCAACTCTAGTGAGCAGTCTTGCACTCTCCCAGTATTTGTATATCTTAATGGGAGGAAGCAGATACGATGTAATGCAAAACTGATTCTTGCTAAGTGCCTGTGAGCATGCATTGTTGTAATCAAGGTATTATGATGACATGCAGGTATAATGATTACACCAACGCCGCAAATAACAATTTACTAATCAAATCGCTGACTTAAATACAGCTCTGCTGACAACAAACTCAATTTATTTGAATCAATACAATTAAGATGGATAGTTGTTTCATCCCTATGCAGTGGAGAACAGCTTTAATTTGTCCCATTGAAACTATCTATTTTAAGTGTATATGCCGCAAAGACGAAACATGTGTCTTTCCTAAGAACCTAAGAACAGAAAATCTCCCTGAGAGAGAGAGAGAGAGAGAGAGAGAGAGAGAGAAAGAGAGAGAAAGAAAGAGAGAGAGAGAGAGAGAGAGAGATAGAGAGAGATAGAAAGAGAGAGAGAGAGAGAGAGAGAGAGAGAAGGCAATCTGGCATGAAAGGATTCAACTCAAGAATTTGATCAATGGGAATAGCAATGATCAGTACGGGATTTAAAGTAGTATGAAAGAGCCAGTGGTTTTTATGTTATTCTTTTTTTTTTTCTGAAATTACACATGAGGAAAGTGGAAAGTAACTATTTATTGGAAGCCCTAGAAGTTAAACAGACTGTCTGCGTGCTTGATCCCATTTGCGACCCCAAGCGTTATGACCAAGTATTCTTCAGCAGACAGTTTTAAGTTGGACACACCTGTTGTATTGATCTGCTCCAATCTATTTATCATGGCGCTTAATCCCTGCAGGCATGAAAACCGTAAGTGCTCAAAATTATAATCAGTTTAAATGCATTTGTTTTGTTTTGTTTTATGTTGGCTGCCTTGTATTTTATCATTGTTTGCCTTTTTACTTTGAGCAAACAACAGAATCAATAGGAACAGCACCTGCAGCCAAGTTTCCTTGCTGAACTAATTAAAGAAACCAGAATTGGAGAGGCAACATCTCCTGGTGGTTTCACTTTGAATCAAGAATGTCACACCGCCATTTAGCTACACCTGCCATACCCAAAGAAATGGGCACACGTGAAGTGTATAATTTGTGCGCGTGTGTGTGTGTGTGTGTGCGTGCATGTGCATGCGCATGTGTGTGTGTGTTAATTTGGGTCAAAGTATGTTTTTGTACTATGTTTTTGTACTATGTTTTTTTTAATGTATTTTTCTTGTGTAATACTACACAATGATTGGCTATAAAAATAACATCTTTAAGATATGTCCTCAAATAAGAATAATGTTGGAAAGTACTTGAACAAGCTCAAAAACATATATAATGCAAATTGTATTAAGGTATGCCCTCAAAGCCTTGTTTTAATGCTGCAAAATATGGCTATTGCTTTGCTCTGTTTTATTCAATTTCCCTGCAGCTAGCACACTGATTCAATTAGCCTCCAAATTAAGTTACAGAGGGGACGGTGGATCCATCTGCTCCCTAGATTCAATTGGGTGCTTTTAGGTGTCCTTCCCTTCCCAGCACCTTGTTCGTCAATGAACAGGTCTGCTTGGAACCTCAATAATGCTACGCTTCTGCTTCCATTATCTGGAGAAGCCATCTTATCCACCAGCACCACACCTTGATACACCCCTCTGGTCTCTCTCTCACCAGCTACTCTCTATCCCTATACCCTCTCTCGTCCTTTATCTGCGTGTATAGGGAATGCATTTATCTGATTGATTCATGAGTCCCCAGTAATCTTGGGATCGGCAGGAATTTTCAGGACAGAAGACGCCACGGTTCATGTCGGTGGGGCGGAGACTGCATGTGTAGCTCATGGTTTCAGTATCTCTAGCACACGCTCTCCTCCTGACTGCTGACAGTATCACGTACCAATCGTTGTACACGATAATCTGCTAGTGCTTTGTGTCTTGCACTCAGAAGGTTATGGACCACACTGATATTGATATGATTGATTCAAAACAGTTCGATGCACAGACCTACAGTATATCACAGGGCATCTTAGTTTTCATTAGCAGTATCTTTTCTAATTTGATTTGCCTCTTGTTTTACTCTCTGCAAACACTGTGTGCGTGTGTGTTTTGCGAATATGATAGTGTACATTTTATTATTCGCCATGTGAGGAGGAGGACAGCAGGCCGACATGTGATGAGATGTAGGTGCAACAACTCAGGCCTCACAGGAAATTATTTTTAACCCACCTCACTTCACGCCCATAGGCCGTATGCACTGTGCCGTTTCACACTGTTTGGAGGTGGGGGGGATAGCAGCATTAGCTGGAAACGGAATAATTGTTAACAGTAATACACTGGGAGCAAAGCAACATTGTCACATTATATTTGAATTTCTATTAGTTTGTTTTGCCCTTGTGGAGCAAGAAGCACACATGTAGACACACTGGTTTATGTTATGGCAGTGAATACGCTCTCATCACCTGCCAAGTCAAAGTGAACATTAAACAGAGTGTGAAATTTGCTAAGTCCTTTACCAGTGCAGCGGCGTGGCCATTTGTTACGCGTATGGATCAGAGTTTCTCGCTTGACTCATACGGACACGGTATGCAACACACCAGGTTGGTGTAATGCCTGTAAATGATCCATATCACCATGGTTAATTCCCTCCCTGTTCTCTTCGCCATGGCTGAGTCCTTTTATCATTTCCTGTTCGGTTAGCTTGACATGCTAAACTGAGGACTGTTTTTTGGATGTGTGCGCTACTTGCAAGATTTTTGATGTCTACTGCAATGTGTTTGTTATTATTAATAAGATTAAGAAAATTAATAAGCAGAATAACTCATAAAAACATATTATGATTATACTATTTATAATTTAATATAGTCCTAATTATAAATTATAATTGCATTTGACAGAAGATACTTTCATTATGTGAGAAAGGATACACTCTTTATTAATCTACATGACAGCTTCCTGTGAAGGTGTTATCGAGCTAGCTGGGTTAAATTATAGATGGAGAAAAGGCCTCTTTCAAACTAAAATGCTGTAGTCCATTCAGCTTTATATTGGATGACAGAATTTAATTCTGGACACGTTATTGCATTTTCAATAAAGCATCCGGCTGACTCACATCTACTGTAGCATGCTTTAATATCCAGTGCCAACCTTTGATGAAGCCATGTTAAACTATAGGTGTTTTTGGTCTGAAGCTGCAGAGGGTTATAATTGAAATTGAGCATAGCATAGTCAATAGGGAAATGTCTTGAGTAGGGAGTGTAATCCATGATTCCATGTCATGCTAATTGCTGCACAAATTAGTGTTTGTGAGCATTCCACTATTCAGTATGATATATGATACGTACGTCAGCATCTCTGTTCCTTAGTCTGTATTCTTTATTCCTACAGTATAGCAATGCTATTGTATAAGCTAAGACAGCATGCTACATCATGCAAAGTCCCTTAAGGGTGGACCTCATAACATGGCACCTTTTAAAAGGTACATCCTTTATTGAATGATGTTTCCCCCAAACATTGTCAAACACCAACAGTGAGTTTCTGTAATTGATCACATACAGTATCAGACAGCCCATGGCCCTATATGGGTGGGAAGCACTCTGGACCGTAAAGCATTGGTGATGTCCCTGCTGATCTAAGTGCCCCAAGGTACTTTAAATAGGTGTTCGTTCTACTAGCTTTACCACTTGCACAATATAATTTGACATAAAAATCTTGGACTCCACTGTAGAAACCTTGGGGTTTGTGTGTGTGTGTGTGCGTGTGTGTGTGTTCAAAACATTTAGCAGCGGTAAATATGTGTCAATCTGTGACAATTGTGATGGAAAGCCTGTCAATTTCTCACATATGAAGTAAATAAAGGCCAATTGTGTTATATTGTTAATTTGTGCAATGGAGTGTTTCATAGTCATTCGGTAAATGAGATCTGGCTAACACAGTGAGAGATGAAAGTGTGCTGCGGATTGATGTAGGGACGATGCACAAGTGGTTGTGCTTGTGTACATGTGTGCATGTGTGCCTCCTTGTCAGTGAGCATGTCAGCTTATTGACATGACCTACACTGACCTTTTCAAGACCATAACCCCCTGTGGTTAGCTTTATTATTCCCTAAATTGATATGGGAAGGGGTCATGCATACCAAGGCCTTTAACTAAACTCCGGTCAAAAAGTGATCAGCCGCATGCTGTTCGTGTCAGAGTGACCAACACAACCATGTTGGCTGGATCCCACAGCAGTCTGGTGACCAGCATGAGGAGGAGGTGCCAGGCTGTTGTGGCTGTGTGTGGTTCTTCCTCACACTACGCTCCTGTTTGTTATAATAATACATACATGTCTTGTTTCTGTAGACTTCAACTCTCCAATCTACCAAACAACACCACACACGAATGAACAGCAAAGAAAAGCTGTTTGGCATTAGCAGGCCATCATTTGGCAAATAGTTCATGGGCGTAACCCACATACTCAGCTCTGCTGCTCATCCCACAAATGCATGTTCCTTACAAATGTGGCACCATTTAAAGGGGAAATCAGCTTTACCAGATGTACTGTATTGCCAATAGGCATTGTTACAACAAAGACATAATCTACCAATCACAATGTCTTTACCTTTGTGTTATGTTTATGTAATGACAGATGTCCACTGTATACTGCATGTAATGTGAATGTGTGTTTTTTATGGTTTGGGACATACAGTCGGTCTGTACCAGTCGGTCTGTACCAGTGTGTCGTCACCCATAGCTTATCTCAAGAACGGGTTTAAAGACTGGCTATCACCATCTTTGCAATACTTGTCTCCGCCTGTAACGCCACCCTACATTACGTGCATGTATGGCTATTATGTGTATAACTGAGTTATTTTTTAAAAATAACTCGCTGTCAGTTGAACGGGGAGACTGGCTATGGAGACCAAAAACGTTTTTGTTCTGGCTGTAAACATTTTTATTTTTGCTGTTGAGTCAGACAATGTAACATGGGAGTCTATGGGGATTGACTCATGTGGCCGTTTGAGGAACTACAAATATTAATTTCTCAGCACCGGAGGTTCCCACTTGGTTTGCAGCTCAGCTCAGCGTTAAGCTTTAATGATGGCTAGTCTGTAGTAGAACTGATGGGCCATGACTCTTTCCTCATGGATCTGTGAGCTGTGTGTACACACACACACTTCTGGGCCCTCCAGTGTCCCCTAAGAGAACAAGCGGGTGTGGCATTTAATACATGCACCCGCATGCACGCACACACAAACACCATTTTACCGCAGGCTCTGAAGTGGGTCGCGGTATACGAGTGGTGTGGATTAAATGAGTCTTTAACACATACACACAATTAAATGAACACAGCTGGAGGGAAATGTCAGCTGGGTGCCTTGTTCTCTACTGTATTCATAGTGCAGAAAACTGTGCCTCACTCTGCTCCTTGTAAAGATCCCCCTCGCTTTATTTGTCTTTTCATCCTCTAACTGTCAACCGCTCACGGCCACGGACGCGAGACTTAGCGCACGCAAGTCTGGTGTTAATGAGCAGATGAGGGAATGTTCTTCTCGTCTTTTCTGCCTTTGTCTTGAAGTGTTGCCCCTAAATATGATCCCACAACTGGAGCTATAGGCAATTAATAAAGCATCATATCCCTTGTGGATTTAAACGTGTGTCATGGGTAACTGTCAGCTCACGTCAGAGTTGCGCGCATGTCACTTTTAACCTATGCGACACAATGAGCAATGCACAATCATGTTATTGACTCTCAGTTTCATTTTGTTGTAATGACTCTGTTGCAATGATTATGCGACCTATACGCACCTGGCTCCGTGACAGCGTGATGGAACAATGAAGGAGAGAGGGATGGGCATGTGAGCTCTAACAAACTTATCTCAACCCCTTAATTTGGTTTGGACCATCAAAGTGGTGGGTGCCGGTGTCTTGCTGGGAAAGAGGGGGGGGGGGCGTACTTTCCGACCGCTACCTGTGACAGCAATTACAGGTTACCCGTCATGCATGCCTTTGTTTTGATGGCAGCGAGAATCAGATTACCTTTCTGCACTGTGGTTGGAGGGTAATCAAAGGCTCACAATGCAATGTGCCGTGGCCCTGGCAATGAGTGCGTTTTCCCCTGCACAAGTAGTCTGGCCACTGGCACTTTGTTTCGTTATGGCCCTTTTATTTATAGGGCTGTTGTTTATAGCTATCCATGTGAAAACAAAAGAATGTATATAGCACAGCCCCCCCCCCCCTCCCCCCCCAATCAAAAAAAGTCTTACTGCAACCATGTTAATGTGAACTTTCATGAAACATGCATTACAAATGAACCATACTAATACGATGTGTGTATCTGCATACTTATCACATTTTTATACATGCTATTAATTAAACATTTGTGATTTCTTTTTTTGTGCATTCATGAAACAACTAACAATACAACAACTAACAATAAAATCAAATAAAACATGTGCATAAAACAAGCAAGTTGAAAATATTACACAGGACCATAAGTCCAGAGCATATTATTTGTTAGTTATATTAGGTGTGCCGCTCACCTCAAATGTGCGCTTTAAATGTATCCACTTGTATTGCTGTTTAAAAAAACAAACAAGCATTGCACTTTGTTTTCTTCATCATTAAAAGACTGGCAAAGGCCTTGCAAACATGTGAGTCAGAGCCCTCACACTATTCTCTACTGTGCACATAACAGGGGGCTCTATGCTTAAGCAAGCCCCTCTAAGTCCCGCAGAACAATCCACAATCTCTCACTTCATATGACAGAAAAGTAGCTCTCTAGCAGCATTGAAACCCTATAAAAGATGACATTAAGATGGAGGAGCTCACACACACAAGAAGTAGGATATTGTTTTTGCGGTTAGAAATGTGTTGAAACATATTGTAGGCAATGTATTTTGGTACATTGTCGGATTCTGCATTTTTTTTCAGTCAGGAGTCGAATATAACTTTGTTACCGCAGACTCCCCCTCCCCCTTCTATTCCTTACCAGATTTGTTCCATCTATATGGGGCCAGCTTTGGTTTGTCAGAACATAGTGTACACTATATATGATGGCATATGCCCAGGCCAATTAGGGTGATGTATGGGTATCTTAATGTTGTGAATACAGCAGAAGAAATTAACTTGCTCTTTTGTTTTCCTGTCTCTGCCCTTCTTTTTTTTTTGTGGGTGTCTCGCGGTTTCTATTTTTTAACAATATCTCCCCATGTTCCATATAATTACAGAATCCCTTACCTGCACTATGCTGACTCTCTATTGTTGCCATGCACACACGTGCTAATAAACAATAATGAAGGCCAACACCTATGGAAAGTTATGACTAACCAAAGGTTATTACTCATTTATATGTTCTTAGTGTATTGTTTGCTGCACTTTAGTGCATGTATTAAAATTGCCTTATATATTATATATTAATATATTACCTTATATATTAATATTAATATAACCTAAATATGCCTTTACTTTTCCTATGTTTTAGCTAATTTAATCTACTGTCTGTGCGTGTGTGTGTGTGAGTGTGTGTTGGCGCGCACGCACGCGTGCTGCCCATGTACTATATCATAAATCCCTTGATCTCCCATTAAAAAAGTGAACTGTCTTTACTGCTCTACATTGTTAATTTACCAGGTCATGCCCTACTCTTTAGTTTTCCTGCTTTAGCTCAAGATGATTTGTAGTCACATACATTATGCATGCTTACCATATTAACATGATAACAAATGAAATAATCTGACCTAATTGGCTATAATTAGAATAATGTTATCCTAAGGTGCAGGTTCAGTCAGATCAACACAATTGTGCAAAAGGGTGTGGTGTTGTTGAGATTCGTTGGTCATGGGGTTATGAGCCGAGAAGCTACTGTAATACTTTTGAGAACGGTTATAAATAATGAAGCCTACTTGAAACCCTGAATGTCAATAAGAGTAGTTTTCTATTAGTTTACTGCCCAGCCTCCATGCTGTATTATAGCTTGAAACAAATAAGAGCATATTAAAAATTAACCCAAATGGAGGGGCTGGGTCTCATATGCTACTGCAGCCTGCCATTTCAGTTTTGCTGAGGTGAGCTTTGGGCTTAGACTTGTTGTTCAATATGCTTTGAATAATTGAAACCGACTTCCTACAGCCAAATCTAAAATGTCTTTATAAATCAACCGAGGACATTCAAGTAAAAAAAGTGCTCACTAAAGCTTGATTGTTGCTGACATTTCCTCTCTGTCTCAGTTTATGGCGAGGGGAAGTTTATAATGTGCTTTCTGCTTATGTGTCTCTCTTTGTCTACCATGTAACAGATGGACATGCTTGTACCGACCAAGATCACAGGCCTAATCACCCAGGGAGCCAAAGACTTTGGCCATGTCCAGTTTGTGGGCTCATACAAAGTGGCCTACAGCATTGACGGCGAGCGGTGGTTTATATACCAAGATGAAAAGCAAGGGAAGGACAAGGTGAGCAGGTCGTGCAACTAAGGCCACAATGACCTATTCCATAGCCTTGTAACAGGATTACCATCATATTATATGGCGAAGGTACACATACAGTATACTGTAGAATGCTACTTAGGTATGTCTATAGTATATCATGTGCACTCCTACAATAATGTTCTTATCTGTTAGAATTATTTTATATTACACCACAAGGCGTACGTGAACAACAAAAAAACCAGTGGGCAGACTAAACACTTCTGACATTTGGCATTTGGCCAAAAATTGAACAAAAATGGGCATTAAATCTGGACATGTCCAGCTTTGGGCCTGTTTGTCTCTCCCCTTCATCTTTGTTAGCATCTCCTTATCTACAGCTCCAGCAGAGCTCGCCCGGGCTCTCTCTCTCTCTCTCTCTCTCTCTCTCTCTCTCTCTCTCTCTCTCTCTCTC
>JAODOY010047645.1:0-19159 GCA_025399855.1 Forbesichthys papilliferus | reverse complement strand
AAAAATTCCAATGAAATGTAAATACTTTCATGGGCAATGAAAATGCTACTTTGTGGATACTTTGCATGCTGTTGACGATTATGAACTGTATAGCTATGCTTAAGTTTAAAACATTTAAAATAGATGAAACAGATCAAATGTAAAATGTTTTAAAGCTTGTCTGGCTTTGAGCAGTTCAATTTCGTAACGTATTATAAGATAAAAAGCTGAAGCCACATCATAGTGACTTCGCACCATGTTTCCATATGGGGAAAAAAACTATTATGTGTGTGGTTTTTTGAACCACCAACCTAAAAACTCATAGCGCAAAGCTTAACCGACTGAGCTAATTCTTCAGTATTGGTAGACTGCTTTGTTAGAAACATAATATAGAGAGGCAGCATGTATTTACACATGAGTTGCATGATGGACAACTTGCGGTATACAGTAACTTGTAATGGTTAGAGTATTTATTAAAATATAACTGGTCTTCTGTTTATTGACAAACATAAATATCTGACAGTCTGTATATTCCTTCACACATAAAATAAATAAACTAGGTACGACTCAAACATCACCTTGGAAGGCTCAAGCAGAATCAAGCAGAATCCATCCATCCATCCATCTTCTCCCGCTTATCCAGAGTCGGGTCGCGGGGACAGCAGCTCCAGCAGGGGACCCCAAACCTCCCTTTCCCGAGCAACATCATCAAGCTCTGACTGGGGGATCCCGAGGCGTTCCCAGGCCAGTGTGGAGATATAATCTCTTCACTTAGTCCTGGGTCTTCCCCGAGGCCTCTTCCCAGTTGGACCTGCCTGGAACACCTCCCAAGGGAGATGCTCGTACCACCGCAACTGGCTCCTTTCGATGCAAAGGAGTAGCAGCTCTACTCCGAGTTCCTCACGGATAGCTAAGCTTCTTACCCTATCTCTAAGGGAGAAGCCAGCCACCCTCCTCAGAAAACCCATTCAGCTCTCTTTTCGTCACAAAGGTGCGGTAAAGCGATTGCAATACTGCTTCCACTGCTCTGATTCTCCGGCCAATCTCTCGCTCCATAGTCCCCTCACTCGCGAACAAGACCCTGAGGTACTTAAACTCCACTTGGGGTAAGGACTCATTACCCACCTGGAGCAGGCACTCCATCGGTTTCCGGCTGAGAACCATGGCCTCAGATTTAGCGGTGCTAATCCTCATCCCCGCCGCTTCACACTCAACTGCGAACCGATCCAGTGAGTGCTGGAGGTCACAGGCCGATCATGCCATCAGGACCACATCATCTGCAAAAAGCAGCAATGAGATCCTTAGGCTACTGAACTGCAACCCCTCTCCACCACAACTACGCCTCGATATCCTGTCCATGAAAAATTAAGCGCAGCCCTGGCGGAGACCAACCCCCACCTGAAACTAATCCGATTTACTGCCGAGAATCCTTACACAGCTCTCGCTTTGGACATACAGGGATTGGATTGCCCTTAAAAGGGATCCCCTCACCCCATACTCCCGCAGCACCTCCCACAGTATCTCCCAGGGTCCCGGTCATACGCCTTCTCTAGATCCACAAAGCACATGTAGACTGCAAGGGTGTATTCCCAGGCCCCCTCCAGGATCCTTGCGAGAGTAAAGAGCTGGTCCGTTGATCCACGACCAGGACGGAATCCGCATTTTTGTTCTTCAACCTGAGGTTCGACAATCGGCCGAACCCTCATCTCCAGCACCTTGGAGTAGACTTTACCAGGTAGGCTAAGTAGTGTGATGCCCCTGTAATTGGCACACACTCTCTGATCCCGCTTTTTGAAGAGGGAAACCACCACCCCAGTCTGCCACTCCTTTGGCACTGTCCCCGACCTCCATGCGATGTTAAAGAGGCGTGTCATCCAAGACATCCCTTCCACATCCAAAGCTTTTAGCATTTCTGTATGAATCTCATCAACCCCCGGGACTTTGCAACTCTGGAGTTGTTTGACTACCTCAGTGACCTCCCCCAGGGAAATTGATAATGATCCTCCATCAGCCTCCAGCTCTGTCTCGATCACAGAGAGCGTGTCAGTCGGATTCAGGAGTTCCTCAAAGTATTCCTTCCACCGCCCAATTACCTCATCAGTTGAGGTCAACAGTGTCCCATCCTTGCTGTACACAGCTTGGATGGTTCCCGCTTCCCCCTCCTAAGGTGGCGGACAGTTTTCCAGAAACACTTTGGTGCCGACTGAAGGTCTTTCTCCATGGCTTCTCCAAAGCTCTCCCACACCCTCTGTTTTGCTTCTGCTACGGCAGATGCTGCAGCCCTTAGGGCCCGTCGGTACTTTGCAACTGCCTTCATAGTCTTCTGGGACAACATATCCCGAAAGGTCTCCTTCTTCAGTCGGATGGCTTCCCTGACTGGACTGTTGTCCACCACAATTTTCGAGGGTTACCGCCCCTTGTGGCACCTAAAACTTTGAGACCACAGCTCTCCACCGCAGCTTCAGCAATGGAAGCTTTGAACATTTCCCACTCAGGTTCTATGTCCCAAACCTCCACAGGGATACCAGAGGTGTAAGTTGAAGATCTCATGGACAGGGGCCTTCTCCAGACATTCCCAGTTCACCTGCACTACCCGTTTGGTCTTACCAGGTCTGTCCAGAGTCTTCCCCCACCCCTTGACCCAACTCACCACCAGATGGTGGTCGCTAGCCAGCTCTGCCCCTCTCTTCACCCAAGTGTCCAAAATATGCAGCCTCAGATCAGATGATACAATCCCAAAATCGACCTTCAACTTAGGGTGCTCTGGTACCACGTACACTTATGAGCATCCTTTTGGACGAACAGGGTGTTTGTTATAGACAGTCCATGACTAGCAAAGAAATCTAACAACATATGCCCGTTTGACATCCCTTTGCTAGCTAGCTATCGAGGCAAGCATAATTGGCTATTTATTACAAGCTTTATCTGCAAACAGAAATCTCCTTTCTACAGCCTGCTCCCCTCCCCCCACAAACACAGCTACTGACTGCTTAAACAGAGCAAATGAGGGGAGTGAGAGAGAGAGAGAGAAACTCCAGCCGACCGCCAACACTGTTAAACTACGATTACTATGAGCAGTATATGCAAAATAATATATTTCTCACCTTTTCCCTGGTCTGAATAAGTCGCTAACTTATTTCGCAAATAAAAGTAATAAAAAGAGGTTCTGAAAAGTTGATATCTCTAGCGAGTCATGTTTGTGACATGGACTAAACCCTTTTATGGAGTAGGGGGGATTCAAAGATATTGAAACGAGTTGGGTTACCGTAAAAAAGAAAATACATTTGATAAAATTAAATATACTGTATACTACAAAAAACACTTCAGATTTCTGGGCTGGCAAGCCATGGGTGGAAACTGCTTTAAAGTTTCAAGTGGATGAGAGGCTTGTGTCATGATCAAAAGAGTTTTAATGCATTATTCCTGCATTAGCTTCAGTCAAAAAGCATGCACAGTATATTTTTGTGTGTTTTACTCATATTTCTACATATCAATGAAATATTTCACATGGTCAGTGTAGGGCATGTCCTCTCTATGCACAGTTAATGACATGGTTATATGTTGTTGCTATATGAAAATATGCATATGTATATCTTTTACCATCTTAATATAATTTAATCATTATCCATTATCTTCATTATCTTATATCATATCATAATTTCCAACAACATACTTTGTTCAGATATGCATTCACCACATATATTGCAAGTTTCATGCAGATCTGAAATACGATATTTTTTAAGATTTCAAAATTTTGTCCAAATTGTCACTTTACAGATAAATTTAATTAGGTGGAATTTATGGGTTAAATGGAGGTATTTGTTCATTAGCATCATTTAAACATGTGTAGCAAGTTTCACGTTTCTATCTTTATCATGGTTCAAATTAAAATTATTTAAATTTCTGTAATGTAGCGCCCCTTATCTTCATATCATTATCATTTTCCATGGCATGGTAGAGACAGCTATATACTATCATCGTGCAAATTTGTAGAAAATGTTTTCAGGTAGTTTTTATGGTAATCTCGTTTTTCTGTTACCTAGAATATTAATAATAATATTAATAATAATAAAACCAAGAATAACATTAGGTTCCTCCTTCGGAGGACCTAATTACACTAGGCAGAAGTATTCTCATGCAATGTAAAAATGCTTCTGCCTAGGATGAGGCATCTACAGATTTTACACTGTGACAGATAGGGGAAGCAACAAGGAGTTTACAATGATAACATAGGGTCTGTTTACAACTTAACATAACAACAAGAAGGTAAGGACAAGTCGTAAGGCCATCTAACACAAAGTATAACAGAAATTGGTTAAGATATATAAAAGAAATAAGATACATTTTCTTACAAAATAAATTATGCGTGCTACTGGTAGCCAGTGCAGGTCGGCCAATACTGGAGTAATACGTTCTCTCCTCATAGTTCTTGTTAAAAGCCTAGCTGCAGAGTTTTGAATGAGCTGCAGTCTCTCAATAGATTTGTTTGGGAGGCCGGTGAACAGCGAATTACAGTAGTCGAGTCAGCGAGATACAAAAGCATGTATACGTTCTGCATCTTTTTTATATAAATATGAAAATATAAATAACTTTAGCTATATTTCTCAGATGAAAGATTTACATTTTACATTACCTATTAATGTGGGACATAAAGCTTAGATCTGAGTCCAACACATACAACTGCAAGACTGGTAACCTCAGATTGTATCCAGGGTGTTAGATTTCCTAGAATATTAACCAACATTTTCCGTTTTGCTTTAGGGCCGACAAGTAGAATTTTGTTCTCATTTAACTTAAGAAATGATTACTTCAGTCTGTAATATATTTTAAAGATGCAGGACAATTTGGTTCAGTAGAGATGTACAGTTGTGTGTTACCAGCGTAACTATGGAAAGATACATTGTGTTCCTTAATGATATCAGAGTGGCAGCATGTATAGTGAAAATAATAACGGGCCAAGGCAACACTCATGTGCAATTCTATGGGAAATGTTGTGTTTCTTAGACACATGTTTTCCAAGACTGACGCAAAACCGCCTTTCTTTGATGTAGGTTCTAAACCAATTTCACACATTATCAGAGAGACTAACCAATTTCTGAAGCAAATTCATTAGGATGTCATGATCAATGGTATCAAATGCTGCACTTAAATCTAGGAGAAAAATGATTGAGACTTTATTCAGATCAGTTAAGAAGGAGATCATTGAATATTTTGGTGAGAGCAGTTTCAGTTCTGTGATGTGCTCTAAACCAGGGGTCACCAACATTTTTGAAGCCGAGAGCTACTTCAAGGGTACTGAGTAATATAAGTTAGATGGTTCACCTTTAATGATATTATTATTAATAAATATTATTATATTCGAAGAGACTATATGATCACATGTTAGGCTATAGGTTACTAGTTCTTGAGAACGTTTGCTAACTTCAAAGGTTAAATCAAAATCCCTCTACCACCCGCACCACATTGCAATACATTTTGAAGCAAAGTGGCGTTGTTGTAGGCTACTAGCGGTGTTTGCTATTTTATTTTCCTATTTATGGAGCAAGGGCTGTGTATAGTAGGCTACCAGATTATTTTGTTAGCATGCAGAGAGATCGGTAAGATACCAAAATGCGATTAGGTATTTGTTGAATTTGATAAAGTGTATTACCTTACAATAGCCAACTATTAGGCCTACCTTTTACTGTCACATGTTCAAATCATGTGCCATTTCCTTCAAACAACATTCGGATTAAATCATCAGCTGCGGTGCTGTTGCTGTCCACAGACTCGCATTGGATAGGCTTCTAAAACAACGTGCACGTATAACCAGATCCCGGTTCAGCTGCTCTGTCAAGTTTTTTTGCTTTTCTGCCATGTTTGTCTTTGTTTATTTTTCTAGCTCTCGTAGCTGTGTCCGTTTGCTTGTCTCAGCATAGTGAGATGGATTGTTGTCACGCCAACAATATTGAAATTTGAGCGCAGACAAGATCAATTAAAATACAACATTGTTATGAAAATGGTAAATTAAATATTGTAATTTTCAAATCTACATCAATGTAAATTTTATTTAAAAAAACAGTTAGCTACATTTTTTAGATGGAGCTCCATGGCGACTAATGCTATTTTTAGAACATGCTCTGCGGGCGACTCTCGTCACCCCCGCGGGCGACCAGGTGCCCGTGGGCACCGCGTTGGCTACTCCTGCTCTAAACCCTGATGGAACTCTTCATAGATATAGTTTTCTTTAAGAAAAGTGTTTGAACAAAGACTATTCAATCCAATTCTATTTTTTCCATTATCTTACTAATAAATGGCAAACATGTGTAACGTCCAGGGTTGAGGAAAAAGGCGCCGCATCCCTTTGCCGGGTTTGTGTCGCCGGTGTGGGGTTTGGCCAGTGGTGGACAGCCCGTGTTACCAGTGCCTCGCACCCACACGTGCATTCAGCCGATTGCCTTCAGCCGTGTGGGTGTGATAGGCTGGTGACTCTCGGGGAACAGTGTGGGTTATTGCTTTTATGTTCATGCTTCATGTTCGAATGTGTTTATGTTACGTGACTGTACATGCCTTTTGTTTGAGTTTTGTGAGCGGATTGTTTCACGCGCTGTCTTTTGTTTAATTAAACGCCAAGCCGTGTGGCTCATTGACCTCCCTGCATCTGTGTTTTCGTTAGTCTTTCCTCACCTCTCCATCACGGCGTAACAACATGATCTGACAGACTGTCAAACACCCGCTTAAAGAGTGATGTGAGCACAGGGTGACTACGTGAGGTGGAAGAGTTACTTTCGGTGACAATCTTGCAAAGCTCACTAAGTGTAACAAAAGTAAAACTTTATATAGTTACATAACTGGATAAAGTAGTAGTTGGAATGCTGGCTCTAATTGGGGATATTTATTTATTGAAGAATACTGCTAGTTCTTCACAATTTGAGGCAGAGGGCTGTGATGGGGTAGGGGCAGTATTCAGAAGCTGGTCAATAGTGGAGAACAGTGCTCTAGGGTTTTCAGCATTCTCTGAGATGATATTGGTGAAATAAAGTGCTCTAGGGTTTTCAGCATTCTCTGAGATGATATTGGTGAAATAATCCTGTCTTGACAGGCGGATTGCGTTGTTACAGGCCTTCATGGATTCTTTGTAAATATCACAGTGAACTGTAAGTATAGTGTTCCAGTGTTTTCTTTTTTCTGATAGACATAATACCTTAACAATAGCTTTATTTAACAATGGCCAGTTGATCATGTTTTGGTTTTTAGTGGAGCAGCAGTATTTAGAGCATATGGCCATTATTTAAAATTGTAACCATAGTCATAGCAATCAATAGATTTGATGATATTGCAGAATTTTTGTTTCAGCCATTTCATCTAGGTATCTCTTTTGAACCAGAAATTCCATTTTGTTCTCTGGTACAATAAGGTTTGTATCAAAAAACACACAGTGATGGACTTTTGTTATGACTATAAAGTCAAGAGTGTTGCCTTGGCAAAATGTGGCTTATTTCACATGTTGTACAATATCAAAGCTGTCCAGTATATTCAACAACTCCATGGCTCTGATGTCATTACGTTTGTTAATATTTGTCAGTGCCCCCGTCTAGCGCTCTCTCTCCCGCTCTCTCTTGCTCTCTCTTTTCCCAGATCCTGGCTGCACCAGCTGTTCCCGATCAGCAATCGCCAGTGGCCTATATCTCCCGGCTCCTGCTGACACCTGTTAGCACCTGTCAGATTGTTTTTGTACCTTTCCTGATATGCTACTTTGTCTAGTCTTTGCGAAATCTGTTGCCGAACCCTGCCTGTTTTTGACTTAGAATCAGCCTGCCGTTTTGGATTATTTGTTTTTTGCCTATACCGGATTTAGACCTTGGACTGCCTTTGATTGTGAGTTTGGATTGTGGAATAACATTAAATCTTGTGAACTGTTACCGGGTTGTGTTGCGTGTGGGTCCTTTCTCCGGAACCTGACAATATGAATATTGAGGTCTCCGTTAAGAAGTAATCTGTCATATTTTCTAATACTAAGTGATACCAACACTGAAAATTCCTTTAAAAATAGTGATGCATGTTTTGATGGTCAATAGACTGTTATGTTTAGCACAGATTGTCCTGCCTTAATCTCTAGAGCCAGAGTATTTTCACCCTATTTTCTACTATGAAGTAATTAATAAAAAATCTTTTGTTCACCAAGGATCTAACATTAAAAAGAGATAATTTCAGCTGAAGGGGTTCCAAGCGTGGCAGGAGAGGCAGTTGGTTGTTCATTAGTCCTGATGAATCGATGATTTTTTATGCAAGTACCAGATGGTCTGTAGAAGATACGTTTTGTTTGTCCATGCAATCAGCCGTTGAAGATCACAGGTATGTATGAAGGGCTCCTATTTCAAACAGATATGTAATAATGACTGGTGGGGGTGGAGGGGTGACTGTGGTGTTGTTGAGAAGACAGTGACATTATTCGGACACCTTGGGTGATGTGTTGGACAGAATCGTGATAAAGCCAAAAGCTGGCTCCTTGCCTGGACAGCATGTCCTTCAAACTAATCTTATTAAAATTTTGAGTTCCAATAGCATGGCAAAGGTTTGCACCCAGTAGCTTTGATCCGATATGGGGTGGGTGTGTTCCATCATGCTTAAAGTTCATTTTCCAGTGAATTCCAAAAAATATTAAAATTGTCTATGAATTGTATGCCATGTTTTAGACATTCATTTGCAAACCATTTATTTAGAGCTAAAAGCCTTCGGAACGATGAAATTCCTCTACCTACTGTGAAAATGGGTCCTGAGATGAAAACATGTTTTTTTTAAGTGTCTTATCTCCTCCAGTAGCAAGGAAAAGTCATTTTTCAGAAACTCAGAACCAGTTCTCAGTTTCAGGATGTCAAAAGACCCAGCGTGGATTATGATGATTTTCATGTCATTGGGATGTGTAGATAATATAGTTGCCAGCAGTCCTGTTAGCTCTGTCACTGAGGTATCAGCTAAAGTAAGGTTTTTCGTTTTTGTCATTCGTACCTGTGTGGTTATAGAGTCACCAAACAATCAAATCAATCAAAATAGTGTCTGCCTTATCAGATGTACAGTTAGCACTATTTCTAATTTCACTTGGCCACGTTGCTCTTAGTAATGGCATTACTGATACTTCCTTGACCTTTTTTTGGTTTGATGCTAGAGGTGGTTCTACGTAGTTAGCGTTTAAACATGGTTCAGTTTGAATTAATGGATGATACCGGTTTTGAAGTGAGAGAACGTGTCCTGCTGGGTTTTCCTATTCAGCGGACAACATCAGACCACATTCCCTCTGGCGTTGATGATTTTGGCCTGGCACCATTTCTATGCCAATGTCTTGGGGTCCTCGATGGTTAATCCAGTGGCGTTGGGACACAGCCAGGGTAGTGTGTCAGCCAAGTCAGCATCAGTGTATTCCACATTAGATAGTAGATAGATAGTAGTTCCATTCATAAAAATCTGTGTCTGTCCAGTAGCCTTTGGTGGCTCAGCTAATACAGTAGCTGCCACAGAGTCAATTCATTTCTCACTAACACTGATTTCATTAAGTGTTTCAAATGTCTTTTCTAGCAACATGATAGACAGTGTGCTTTTCCAAATCATGTCTAATCAACTGAAATTTGCTACAGGTGGACTCCAATCGAAGGTGGACTCCAATTCGAAGGTCGATGATCGATTTAGTGATTGAATCATCTGATCTGAGCTCGCATGTTTTGGACACTCTGGTGAAGAGAGGGACAGAGCTGCCTACCGACCACCATCTGGTGGTAAATTGGGTCAAGGGGTGCCAAATATTAAGCCAATTATGCTTGCCTCGATAGCTAGCTAGCAAAGGGATGTCAAACAGGCATATGTTGTTAGATTTCTTTGCTAGTCATGGACTGTCTATAACAAACACCCTGTTCGAACAAAAGGATGCTCTTCAGTGTACGTGGTACCAGAGCACCCTAAGTTGAAGGTCGATGATTGATTTTGTGATCGTATCATCTTATCTGAGGCTGCATGTTTTAGACACTTGGGTGAAGAGAGGGGCAGAGCTGGCTAGCGACCACCATCTGGTGGTGAGTTGGGTCAAGGGGTGGGGGAAGATTCTGGACAGACCTGGTAAGACCAAACGGGTAGTGCGGGTGAACTGGGAACATCTGGAGGAGGCCCCTGTCGATGAGATCTTCAACTCACACCTCTGGTATCCCTGTGGAGGTTGGGGACTTTGAACCTGAGTGGGAAATGTTCAAAGCTTCCATTGCTGAAGCTGCGGTGGAGAGCTGTGGTCTTAAAGTCTTAGGTGCCACAAGGGGCGGTAACCCTTGAACACCGTGGTGGACACCAGTGGTCAGGGAAGTATGGGATATGTTGTCCCAGAAGACTCTGGAGGCGGATGCAAAGTAACGACGGGTCCGAAGGACTGCAGCTGGTTGACTGCATGTCCCACCCTCGGGGCCGCCCGGCCCCCACACCTGTTCCTTGTTCCGTGATTGCTCCCCTGTCCTTAATCTTAAATAAACTGTGCTTTTCCTTTCACCCATTGCGGGTTATTGTTTGTAACTACCAAAGTCATTATTTTCTTACCTCTGTTTTCACGCCGTTTATGTTACAATAAGCACCCACTCACACGCCTAAACTTAGCCTTAGCCTATATTCAGTTTAATGCTGTCAATGTAAAAAATAATATTTTATTATAATTTTTATTTCAATTTAAATAATTTTTTTGGATGTCATTTTAGTTTGTATTTATTCTGTTTTTAATAGGGATGTATGCAAACAGAGATGGGAAGTAACTACAGTACTTGTAAATACTTGTAACTAATTATAAAAAAAAATAGTGTCATCAGATTACCGGTATTTAAAATGGAATTCTTTCTTTTTTTAATTAATTAATTAAATTAATTTAACATTTCTATGACTACTTTCAAATTTAAACGGTAAATTAGCAGAAGAAAAATGCATAAAACAATCGCTGTTCTCTTATTATTAACTTTTTGTTAACGTCAATCAATAATTGAAATTATGTTTTACTTTAATTTGAACCCCTGAGCAACATACATGGTTACAAAAAATAGAAAGTAAATGGGTTTGGATAGTATATAAAAAACACTGTTCAAGCATAAAGTAATCTAAAAGTAATGGTAATCAGATTATTTTTCTACCTTTAGGTAATCCATTATAATTTTATTCTGGTAACCAGTAACTGTAACAAATTACATTTACAAATTAACCTACCCAACCCAGAGTCTATTTATTTTGTTAAAATAATTTAAAGCATTTGAAGTGTAATAGCATTTAATAATCCTAATGAAAACTCAATTGTACTAAATTGTTCTCTTGTTGAGGTCAAGGAAAAGAGGTCATAAAATTTTAAGAAATGCATTTGATTTGATTGATTTAATTAAATGTAATGACATCTTTATGACAAGTCAAAACTTTATCACTGTAGTTGAGGTCACGGAAAATCATGTCATGACACAATTATAATGGTTCTGTGACAGCCAATGTCAAAATTAACCACATGGCAGTTTAATGCAATACTAACACATAAAACTACATTGTCTCTTAAATATTGATATATGGCCTGCCATGACATGTTCATGACAGATGACATGACATCAGTTAATGTCACCTCATCATGACAAAGATATTGACGGGTTATGTTGTCTTGGCTAATGTCACATTGTCATGACAAAGACAGATCTCAAACATGGTCAACTTTGACATTATACATGACATTAATAACCGAATGACACATAATGACAACAGTCAAACATTCATAAAACATGTTCATGAGGAGTGCCATGTCATGATTATTATATAGAATTGCATTAATTATGTCAATATCACTTCGAATAAAGTGTTAACATTTAATTCCTGTCATGTTGACATTTTTCATGCAAATTGTGAATTTATATCTGAATTGATCAAACATCAAACTGAAAAGAAGTGTAATGGGACAAAATAAATAACAATGGCATTGGGCTGATTAGCATGATTAGTTATAATCAGTTTCTTTGTTCTATGTGTATTCATGTGAGCTGTGTACCGATGCATGTCGGTGTGTGAGCATGTTATAGACCTACTTCCAGAAAGCGTGAGATGTCTCGCTTGTCGCTGACTCCCATGGCGACCACATTTTCAAACAGCCAAAAAAAAGGTCGTTCGTCACCCGGTTTGGGCCGTGCCTCATGAAGCAGTCGGTAAAACTCAAAAAACAGCCTCCCGGTTCCCTCTAAGAGATGAAAGAGTAAGAATGCATTGAAGCAACAAAGGCTCAAGTAGGGCTGTCAATAGATAACATTTTAATCATGATTAATCACATGCTTGCCTGTAGTTAATTGTGATTATTTGCTACAGTGCATCCATAATTTATTCATAGCGCTTCAGTTTTTCCACATTTAGTTATGTTACAGCCTTATTCCAAAATGGATTAAAATAAATGTTTACTCAAAATTCAACACACAATACACCATAATAACAAAGTGGAAAAAGATATTTTGAAATTTTTGTACATTTATTCTAAATGTAAAAATTAAACAAATCACATGTATTCATAGTCTAGGGTCAATACTTTGTTGAAACACCTTTGGCAGCAATTACAGCCTTAAGTTTTTTTGAGGATGATGCTACAAGCTTGGCCACACATACTTTTGGGCAGTTTCTCCCATTCTTCTTTTGCAGGACCTCCATCAGATTGGATGGGAGCCATTTTCAGATTTATCCAGAGATGTTTAAAGTCTAGACTCTGGCTGGGCCACTCAAGGACATTTACAGAGTTGTCCCGAACCCACTCCTTTGTTATCTTGGCTGTGTGCTTAGGGTCATTGTCCTGTTGGAAGATGAACCTTCTCCCCAGTCTGAGGGCCAGCGCTATGGAGCAGGTTTTGATCAAGGATGTCTCTGTACATTGCTGCATTCATCTTTCCATCGATCCTAAAGATCCATGTTCCTGTCGCTGAAAAACATCCCCACAGCATGATGCTGCCACCACAATGCTTCACTGTAGGGATGGTATTGACCAGGTGATCAACGGTGCTTGACCGTTTGGCAAACTCCAGGTGGGCTGTCATGTGCCTTTTACTGAGGAGTGATCTGGCCACTCTATCATGCAGGTCTAATTGGTGGAGTGCTGCAGAAATGGTTGTTCCAAAAATGGTGGTTCCAAACTTCTACCATTTCCAGATGATGTGCTCATTGGGACATTCAATGCTGCAGAAATTTTTCTGTAGCCTTCCCCAGATTTGTGCCTCAATACAATCCTGTCTCTGAGGTCTACAGACAATTCCTTCATTTTTTGTGTCATGGCAAAGGCTGAATACTTATGTACGTGATTTCAATTTATTTTTATTTTTTACATCTGCAAAAACTTTAAACCAACCTTTTTCAATTTGTTATTACGGGGTTATATGTGTAGAATTTTGAGGAAACATTTATTGTAATCCATTTTGGAATAAGGCTGTAACATAACAAAATGTGGAAAAAGTAAGGCGCTGTGAAATCTTATCTGTTCAAAATGTACCCTCTGGATTTTTTAAGATATGAATTATTATGTAAATGTATTCCAAATGTATTCTTTAACATTCACAATAACACAATAACACAGATACCAATAAAATACCCTTTCTTTTTGCTACAGAGATCACAGATTATGTTAACCCTCAACAGTAAATTAGACTGACACTTATCACTGGATAATCCTACAAGGCCATTTCCCCACCCTGACTTTTTCCAGTGGACCAGTATTAGTGGAACCTCTCTCTCTCTCTACCATAACCTTTTTAGGACAAAGAAACTTTTTGTATTAATGTTTAAGGCTGATTTATAATACAATGCTGTCATATCTGCTATAATGGGTAAACTGTGTCTTATAAATCCCACACATAGCTAACCTTCCTGATATGCCATATAAATAATAGTGAGAACACTAATAATTACTGAAAACTAGGCATATATTACATTCACACAGATATTGTTAATCTAAAGTATAGAATGTCTCTGTAATGCATTTTTAACGTCTGGTGTAACTATAACATTTTTATGTTTGGACATATGATGGAATTGTTATAATTTGGATAAGAATAGAATAGAAAAGTTTGAAGAAATAAGAGACAGACTAACAACTAGACGTGACAACGAAGGTGCAAACTAAAAGAGGTTTGATTACATGAAAAACGTTCTGACAATATTACAGAGGAAAACATTAGCCTTAGCAGTAACAAACAATAAACAACCCGCAAGGGGTGAACACAAAAGCACAGTATATGAAGACAGGAGGGTAATCACAGACGAGGAACGGGTGCGGGAGGCCCTGATTGCCACCCGTCGCAGATCGGCTATCAGTACTCCGGGAATGGCGCGCGAGAGCGCGCCAGATCATAGGGCGCGGCCCCGCCGCGGGACGTCAGTGTGACACCCAACTCGACCCAACGCATGTCTTGTCCAATGACGTGAACACGCTCCATCGAGAGAGACCACAAGTCTTAAGCTAATGGACCTTGCTCTATTTTGTTCTCTTAGTCATGCTTAACATCTTATAATCTTACCAAGCCCTTATAATCTTTATGTTGAGAACCGGACACACCCGGAGCTCTTTCTTTCGGTTTCCTGCCTCTCTATGTTAATTGTCTCGTGTGAACTCACAAAGAACTGTTACCTAGTTTCGTTTGTAAGAGGGTGTATGGATTGGAAAATCTCAAAATGGCTCATTAGTTTATCTTACATGTAATCCTAAAATATAAATTATTCATATTGGTTATTGTTTTAATAACTAAAATTGTGGGGAACCACCCAACCGTTATAGCCATATGTAGATCAAATACTGACCCGCCGCGGCTTGGAACAGAGTAAAATGTAAGTATTAATAATATTTTATAGATTTCTTGAATTTATTAATTAATTTCAATCTTAAATAAAGGGTTAATTCTACTGACTAGGAACTTGTGTCCTGTATACAACCACACTGACATAAGGGTTTACAATAAAACTTTAAAAAAGCATGAGAAAAGTAGATTATAGACATTACACATACACACAATAGCAATAATAATACCAGCACATAAACCACGACTCCTTCGTCACCACAAACACCACAAACTATTTAAATAACTCACAGCATCTTATAAATTACCGTCAAAGGGATACAAGGTAGTTGGCGGTGAAACCAAGGTTAAACACTGTTTGACAACAGACCCGTCTGCCTAAGGTGAACATGGAAGCTAACGGCTAAGGCTAACGGCTAAGGATTACTGAGGAAGCAAGGAGCGGGGTGAGAGAATGAGGCTGGGGAAAAGCACAGAGGCTATAAGAAATAGAGAAATGTTTTGTTAACTGTAAATACCACACCAGTGCAAAACATGAATGTTGTTTTACCTGCTTTGGGCAGACTGGCACTGGTCCGACTTGGGCTACCGTAGTTACACTCGCCAGTGAAGGGTTCCAGTGGGTTACTGGTCAAGAGGCACACTTGCTTTGGTCCTTGACCTGGAGTGGATAGGTGAGACGGGGTGCCTCCGGTAGATGGCTGGGGAAACGTTCTCAGATTTCACCACAGCAAACTACTTGGATGGAGGGACTTTAGGCTATTCTTGGTGATCATCGCGCCACACTTGAAAAGCCTCTCACCGCTCTTGGATTGTACTTCAATCAAGCGGAACGGGGCTTGAGTGCTTAAGAGTCCAAAATGTCCTTCAAACAAGGACACACCAGATCACTAATGCACGGAGTGGTTGTTATAGTTCACAAAAATATCCCTTGACTTTGACAAGCAGGGAATTCTGTTTATACTGAATCCCTTCTATAACTCGAAAAGTAAAACTGATGAAACACGCTTAAGTGTGCTAAAGTGTTTCTGGAAAACCAGGGAACCATCCAAGCAGGGAACCATCCAAGCTGTGTACAGTAAGGGTGGGACACTGTTGACCTCAACTAAGGAGGTAATTATGCGGTGGCGGGAACATTTTGAGGAACTCCTGAATCCGACTGACACACTCTCTATGGTAGAGACAGAGCTGGAGGCTAATGGTGGATCATCGTAAATTTCCCTAAGGGAGGTCACTGAGGTAGTGAAACAAATTTACAGTGGCAAAGCCCTGGGGATTGATGAGATCCGTCCAGAAATGTTTAAAGTTTTAGGGGTATCACACTACTCAGCCTCCCTGGTAAAGTCTACTCTAAGGTGCTGGAAAGGAGGGTTTGGACGATAGTCGAACCTCAGATTGAAGAACAACAATGCAGATTCCGTCCTGGCTGTGGAACAATGGACCAACTCTTTACTCTCGCAATGATCCTGGAGGGGGCTTGGGAGTATGCCCTTCCGGTCTACATGTTTTTTGTTAATCTGGAGAAGGCGTGTGACCAGGTCCCCCGGGAGAAACTGTGGGAGGTGCTGCAGGAGTATGGGGTGAGAGGGTCCCTTTTATCCAATCCCTAAATGCCCAAAGCGTGAGCTGTGTACGGATTCTCGGCAGTAAGTCGGAGTAGTGTCGAAAAAGAGAGCTGAGCCGGAAGGCAAAGCTCTTGATCTACTGGGCAATTTTTGTTCCTACCCTCACCTATGGTCATGAAGGGTGGGTTATGACCGAAAGAACAAGATCACGGGTACAAGCGGCCGAAATAGGTTTCCTCAGTAGGGTGGCTGGCTTCTCCCTTAGAGATAGGGTGAGAAGCTCAGCTATCCGTGAGGAACTCGGAGTAGAGTCGCTACTCCTTCACGTCGAAAGGAGCCAGTTGAGGTGGCACGGGCATCTGGTAAGGATGCCCCCTGGGCGCCTCCCTTGGGAGGTGTTCTAGGCACATCCAGCTGGGAGGAGGCCTCGGGGAAGACCCAGGACTAGGTGGAGAAATTGTATATTCACACTGGCCTGGAAACGCCTCGGGATCCCCCAGTCAGAGCTGCTAAAGCTGCTGCCCCCGCGACCCGACTCGGCGGATGAAGATGGATGGATGGATAGATGTTTTTTTTTTTTTGCATTTGAGCTAGAGGCAAATATGCTACAACCGTTATGAAGTCCATTCTTATGTACTTAGAATAAGAACAAAAATGTTATACAGATGCGGTAGTAAATATTTTAAGCAGTGTAGCCTACACATTTAACAAACTTACAGTCCAGACGTATAGATCTCCAACAAAGTATTTGTAAGTTTAACGTCTGACTGACTTGAGTTGTATATATCAATTATGTACTAAAGTTTAACGTACATCTTAAAGTACATCTAAAAAATAAATGAAATCGCCTTTATAATGTTTCCTTCAATATTATCTGTAGATAATAAAGAAATACCAATGCAAAACATTTGCTGAAAAATAGGATTCCAAGTTCCCAGAGGGGTGGCCGGTGAATCCAGTCCCATGTATATGGAAACTTCATTTTTAAAATATTGACATACAATGCAGATATGTATGCATTCAAACAGATTGTCGTTTAGCAGCTCCCTAGCTATATATGTTGCAACCAATAAAAGTACATAAATGTAACTGCTGAAATACGCTAAAAGCTATAGTTCTAGGGTTATTTAACAAATACGGAAAATCCTAATTTATTTTCATGCTCTGTTATTTTAAAGGATTTAAATTAGTTAATACAGGTGGAAAATAAACACATTATTTCCCCAAAGAAGAGCTGGCTCAGCCTGGAATGCTTAGGTTAGGCTTACCCAGTATGTAACCTCTAATTTGCAGTTGTATTAATCAGATGTGAAACATCATAAGAAACATTGGTCCCCGGCCACCACTCAGAAGAGACTTAAACTCTGTTACATAGTTAAGGGTCTATAGCTGTTAAGGGTATATGGCTGTAACAAGGATTCATGGGGCCTCAATGCAGGATGAGGCGGTTTTGTCATGTGTACCAGAGTCCAGTTAATCGTTTATACATATAAATATTACCGTATGTACAGTATCTCACAAAAGTGAGTACACCCCTCACATATTTGCAAATATGTGAGCATATCTCACAATACTCATTAGCATCAAATACTGCCAATCAGGAAGTGATGCTGTATCTTTGACAGGCCTCATCCGATTGACATGAAACTTGACAGCCGACCTCTCATCAGTGTGCTGACCTTCCCTGAGAAGTTTAATCAAAATGTCTCCTGTCGTTTCTGAACAGTGCCATCTATAATGTCAAAATCTGGTCACAAACTGCATTTCTGATTATAACATTACATTTTTTAAACAGATTGTTGATTCATGTCATATCAGTAGATTCCCGTAGTTCTCCTCAATCCATCGCACTGTGACGTCACGATGCGTCAGGTTAGATTTTTCACGATCTTGGTTTTTCTGAAAAACATACTTTTACAAACTTCCTAGACCATTAGTTCTATGTTCACCACATTTGGTGTGGATAATCTATATGCCATGCTTATTAAATTATATAAAAATTATGCTAATAGACTTTGTTGTTTGGCTACCATCGGCCAATAAATATACTATACTATACTACTATATATATATTAGAATTATTTTTTTAAGACAGGAATGTTTGATCTCCACAAACCTTTGTAAAAACATGTAACAATCTGGTTTAAAGAGCTTCTCTTATTTTGTCACATTCATCCACTAGGACGTGTAATAACATTTTCAATGACATTCACATTTTGTTCTGTGTTTTTGCAATGCTTTGACCAGTTGACATGAATCTTCAGCCAGCCCTTCAGACTCATGACCTTTTGACCCTCAAAGTCTGGTGGCCGTGGCTTTCCAGTAACAACGCGTACGATTCCATCAATAATGCCAATCATGAAGTTTCATGTCATGCATCCGATTGACAGGAAGCTTGACACACGATTTCTGTTCAATGTGTCAACCCTTCCCAAGAAGTTTCATTGTAATTGCATATGCTAATTTATGCTAAACTTGATAGTAAAACTGCTAGTGTTGCCCTGAATGTGATAGAGTCCTCCTTGAACGTGCCAAACTTGCTGATTGACGCGAAACCAGGTGGGTGAACTGCTATGGGTGCCCTGGGTGTGCCAGATCTCATTCTGCCCATGCCGCCTTGCCAAAAGCTAGGCCCGAACATGGCTGCTTGCAGCTATATTTAAGGGGTGTAGAAAATTGTGCTAGACATTTTAGATATTATATTTAAGCTATATATTAAATCTTATAGTGCTTGTGTTTGAGAGAATGTTATGTGATTGCTTAAAAGTAAACAGACAGAAAGAGAACACCAAGTACTGAGCAGGACAGGAGAACCTAGTGAAACCG
>JAODOY010047644.1:27343-40318 GCA_025399855.1 Forbesichthys papilliferus | reverse complement strand
CATCACCATCAAAACTGAACATAATTAAACAGTGTTTTGTTCTATTATATAGTCAGATAAGCTTATTACATGGTCCCTTTTTTTTATTTTTGTCTGCCATGGCTACCATTACATGTTGTGTTCTTTCAGGTGGGGAGCGCAATTGTGGAGTACATGAGTTGTTCTGTGCCAGAAAAGGTAAGAGCCTGAAAACACCCTCCCTGCATGCCAATCAATAATTTACATTTGGTAGATCAATTTGTGGTTATTACTGTGGTTATTCATGGATTTGGCTTGTTTGTGTATTGTTAGGTTGGGTTGTGTTTTTCATTATAATCATTTTTTCTGCATGCACCTTTCTGGTGTTTGCATAGATTGTCTATAACATTTGAATGATTTCTACATTTGGTAACTTTTATTGGCCATTGGGTTGGTGACATTTGTTGAAAATAATTTCATACATTTTATTGAATCTTCTGTGATTGCTATAGCTAGTCAATGGTGATATCATGTCATCTAATGTATCAGAATGTGTTCTATAAGACACTTGGATTTCATAAAGATTTTCCAGAGTCCCATTGTTCTGTTGAAATTCAGGAATAGATTTAACTGTATTTTGCTATTTGGTTTTTCTGTATTTTAAGGAGAGTAATAATGTACGTTTTGCGCTATGTTTTGCATGATATCCATGCATTAATAAGTTATTTGGTTATATTATTAGCAAATTAAGAAGGTTAAATATGTATTCATCCATATAGCACTAGCTACTACCTACATGGCTTTTGTGGTGCTGATTTGCATCGTCGAAATGTTGGAAATTATGTTTTTAATATATCTGTTCTGTAGTTTGACCATAGTCCCCACAGTATGCATTAGTGATGCACTGTATGTGTGAAAGCAGTGATATTTTTCAGGTAACATAACAGCCTGATCAACGAACAACGTGTCATTAATAAGTACCGTATCTGGTACAAACATGCATGAAATGGTTGCTGTCATAGATACATGGAAATTAATGGCCTCTTGTCATATTAGTTACTGGGCCTCTAGAATTGTACTGACAGTATCCCCAGCATGCCTTAACAGGCTAGTGTCTAAAGAAGATGCATGCAATCTTCCCACCTCTGCTCTATCTTATTTATCAAACTGTTACAGAAGATCAATAAAAAAAATACATAATATACTACCAAGACATAATATACTACCAAGCTCTTTGAGCACCAATGTCTTATAAAAGGTGCCATTTCAAATACTTTAACACTATGAAACTTAATTTAACAAAGATCTCAATTTAAGATCATATAAAGCCCATAGAATATACAGTTCTATTGTAGAAGGTACTGTCGTTTGTATGGCCTATCTGCTGTTGGGCATGTACTAATATGTAGTAAATACACGTGTGGAGCTCAGTGTTGGTTGAATGTGTGGGTGTGCTTGTGTGAGTGCTAATCTAATGGACTGATTGTACAATGTGTGGGTGTCTCTGTGATTTGGTGATGGTTGAAACCTTTTGACATTACCTGGCAACTGTTGCCATGCAGATATAACATAGCAAAAGTGATAGTGAAGTGTAAAAATGCAAACCAAAATAGAATAGTTGCAGCAGTAATAAGAAGCATTCTGGTCCTTTCAGGGTTTTGGTCTAACTACACGGCCATGTTTGATTCTCATTTCAGTGTTCAGTCATCAACATTGTCTTTACACTAACCACTTACCTAAACACTTTTGTTGCCATTCTCAGTTCTCTAAATTAAGCAATAATCAAATGTGTCTTCATGAACAGATAGCAACTTTCATAATGAATCATTTATTTTGCTTTCAACAGCCTGCTTTTAAAACAACAAACGACTTGGTGATATGTGATGCCCTATGAACACCACCCACATATGCTATCCTAAAATCCTTGTCCCTAGCCTAAACTTCTGTCTCTGATGTCTGGTGGAAGCATTTTCTCAGATGTCCTAGCTCCGAGACACTGCAATGCACACTATTTGCACCTCAGTTTATTCACACCCACTAAGCTTCAGACACTCTCAGAACAGCCCCAATTCACGGCGGCATGGACTCAGCAAGCTGTTGAAAGAATGTCATGATGCGTGCCCACACTGACAGCACTGTCACTGCTTCCCACATTTGTGTGGAGTTGGCTGGTAGTGGATCTCTACTCTGAATCACTGTTCCATCTCATTTCGCAGATGTTCAGTTGGAGTATATAGGATGTACTGTATAGGCAGACCTGACTGAGTCCATTGTCATGGTGTTGGACACATTCCTGGATGCTTTTATCTGATTACCAATGTGCCATTCAAACATGGTTCCACTTTAATTAAGGCCGGGTGAATGCCTGCAATAGACACTGGTTGCCTTGTTGACTGATCTTAACCTGTGCCTGAGTTCTCCATAGCATAATCCAGCACAGGATTAATCAGACCAGCCAGCTCACTGAAAGTGCATGGTCTGGTTTCTTAGTGAAATAAGTAGAACTCCTTAAGGTCATGCCTCATGCCTTATTTGTGTCAAGCTGAGACGTGTCGTCAGCTTTTTCCGGGACTTACCATGCCTACGTACTAAACTCTCAGTCCTGACTGTGTCTGAGTTCTCTGATTTATTGCATTGATGAACGGTTCTGACAACTATCCTGCATTCTTAAGTTTGCTTTGACTGGTAATAATTACAAACATACACTGAAGCCTGAGCCTGACTCTCTAACGGATACAACAAAACAAGATACCAAAGGAGAATAGTCATTGTCAATACCTGTTATTGCAGACAATATCAATGATCATTTAAATAACAGAATAAGAGTACATTTTATCTCAAGAATTTGCACCCAAAGCTGTTCCATTCAGCATCATTAACACAGGGTAGAGACTTAATTCTCATTTGTTCTCCCTCAAATGGGAATTAATGAATGTCTTCCAGGGACTTTTAACACTTAATTATATCTTCCACAGCAATACTTTATTCTGGTTGTGGATGTAGGGATTCTAGGCTTAGTAGTAAATCCTCAGCCTTCTGCATACGATATGTATTAGGCCACAATTAAAATATAAGATTTGTTTAACAAGTCATTATTTGATTAAAATGTTTATATACATATAAAAGTCACCATCTCATCTTTGTCTATATGCAATCCTGACCCTCTGTCTAACCTCTCATGACCATACAAATGTTTTCTGGATTCCTGTATGGAGTCTTCTCATGTCCATCACACACTGTGTGTATGTGTTTGGGTGTTTCCCAGGGAAAATATATAAAATATAGGGAACTATATACAGAAATACTGTATATATGGAAAAGGAAAAAAAAAAAAACAATCAATAAAAATCAAGAATTACGAAAAACGTTATAGTTTAGTTAGTTAGTAGTTTGTTTATTTTGTTGTTTTGGCCCGTGACTACATTTGGCTGGGTAAGAATACGTTTTTTATTCAAACTTGTTGACTTGTTGACAGCTGGTCTCTGACAGACTTTTTTGCACTGCACCTTGACATATACCTCAGTCAAGTTGGCATTTAATGTGTAGACCAAGACGAATAGAAAATATCTTTAGATAGAACATACATACATCAGCATTCAGAATATGCCTACAGCACAGTGGGCAACACCAGCACACCGACAGTATGGTCTTGTTATAGAAACATTGTCTGTTGGTGTTTCTGTGTTTCTAAAAGGAATCATTGCCAATGCAGGGGATAACTGGCATGCTATTCAACAAAGCACTATGTTGTAAATCAACCAGCCTCTATGAGTTGGGATGCAATCATTGCTCTTTGTTTAAAATGGCAATATAATCACACATACTGTATGTGTTGACAATGCAATGTACTATTGTGTGTACGTTCATTTGAGAATGGAGATATATTTGAGTTTTAATTGTATTTATATATGTGCTATACCTTTCAAATCATAACAGTTTAACAGTCAGTCAAGTGCCACAGATTCAATATTTCACAGGTTGTAATGTGATAGTCAGATGCGATGTGTCTGTTGGTATACACATGTGTAACTATCTAAATAAAGGCCAAAACTGACAACCACTCAGGTTGCTGCCATGACAACAGGCAAGCAGATTGAGTCTCCTGGGCGATAGTCTGTTTTGCTCGCTTTCCGTCACAATTGCCTCGTTCCTCTTCCAGAACTCTCCAGATATAGTGCGCCTCTTCTTTACTTGGTCATTTGAACATATAGCTACTGCTTTTTCATATCTATATTGAGCTGATGTTAGTAGAGGGTATTATATGAACCAGACATGTGATTTTATACTGAGCGCTAAAATCAAAACTGCCACACACACACACACGCATTGCAAATGACATAATTTGGTACTAATTAATTCCAGTCAGATGCAGCAATTGCAATTACCTGTGTTCAGCCTTTAGATATGGTGCTTGTCCTAAACTTGTCTTAGACTGCATTGCAATACAACTCTATGGCATTTTGACCTTTCAGCTTTCTCGTGAATAATAAAACATGACATGACTTTCCCCTGTGTGTCTGGTTTTCACAGTGTCGCCAGAAGCGCTGGGGTTTTTGACAGCCATCGGAGTTTTTGTCCTCCTCGTGATCCTCCTGTTTTTGTACCTCAACAACAAGCTAGCACTAGAGAACCCAGGGAGCCTTCAGTGCCGTGATGACTTCAGGAAAAACAAGGGCCTACAAGGTGAGCATGCATGATTCTGTCTATTTTCAGGATGGCATGTTTTATTCTCACCGTGCTTGTTACCAACTGGTTAATGTCTGACCGCTCTCAAAAGGAAAACATGTATAAAACCACTAAAACCGACGTTCCAGTGAGTTCAAAGAATCACAGAAGCCAGGTGTCAGTAGTTAAATTGTAACCTTTATAAACAGTCACATCACTTACCCTACACTATAACCTAATTAGTAACAGTACTTCCCGACAATGTAACTCAAAGCGGCCTCATTCAATGCTGTTGGTTTCACTTAGGAAGACAATATACCAAGACTCCAATACTACATTAACTGCTGTAGCATATTTATACCTTGGTCTACTGGCATGCTTGCATCTGGGAAGTGAAGTGTGTGTGTGGTGTGCTTCTCCCTTCAGAGAACGCCTACACTAAGGCAGACCTGCAGGCTTCGTCGTCAGACAGCGACGATGAAGTGATCGGCCAGTACCAGGAGGCCGTCAGTCGCTCTCAGGGTTTGCAGGGAGGGCTGGCGGCAGCGGCCAAGGCCCGCCAGATGAGGGGCTTCAGCTGGGAGAGCCTGCACAAGTACAGCCCCCTGTCTGCTGAATACGATGGATATAGCAGCGAGGCGTCTGCTGAAGAAGGTGAGCACAATCCCCCCAGGCTTGTTCTTGGACCTTGTGATGCCATGTTGGCTCATATATCCACAGGTAATGCATTACAAGTAGGGTGTATTATTTGCCAGAAGAAACAAAGAGAGGATTAGTTATTTTTTTGGCAACCTGTGGTTCCTGAGCCACTATACTGGCTCCCTGTGGCTTTGACAAGCATCATGTAGAAATGTATCTACCCCCCCATCTCATATTATATTTGTATTGCCAGCAGTCTTCTTTGATTTAATTAAAATCCAAATGAATCAACTCAATTAACAAACACTTAAATTAAAATGTAGGCCTACAGTATTAGTAATGTCGATAGGCTTATTTAGACTTAATTATCTGTTATCTGCATTATAAGGCTAAAACATTTTCTGTGGCTCCAGACAGATTCAATATATATTTTAGTTTTAATATTAAAGTTTGCAGACCCATTCTGACCAGAGAGGGCAGCTACCATACATGTTGCTGTTACTAATACACAAAGCTTCGTCATAGAGATATATTCACAGATTTGTGTAATTTTGGTTTTGTTTAAAGTTATGGTTTTAGGAGTACATTTCTTTGGAGCACAAAATACATAATTCTGCTGAACCTACTATATATCCATAGCAGTGTCAGTCTAACATCTTTCCAACAGATGGCAGTAGCACCCTGTATCCAACACTGAGCTGTCACCAATGTAAAATACATACATTCCATAACTTTTTGGTACAATTCGGTAACTTTGATGTGATCATCATTCCTTATAATTGGTTGTTTAACGTTGTTTAACAGCTTCATACATTATGTTGATTGTAAGACAATGAGTATATACACATTTCTCTCTCTCTCTCTCTCTAGCTATGGTCACTTAGGAACATTTTCTTCAGAACTATCACCACAAATATATGTAGTATTTGACTAACGTGGGTCGAGCATGAGCACTGTATTGTTCTATAACATAATGATGACAAATATGACCAGGCGGCCCATGACATCCATTTGTGTCCACCATGCAGCCAACTACATCCAGAGGATGCGGCGAACTCCTCCCCTGGACGAGCTCCAGCCGCCCCCCTACCAGGACGAGAACGGCTCCCCGCGCATGTCCTGCACGCCCTCCGACCTGGGCGACGCCAAGTGTGACCTGTCCTACGCCAGCGACAGCCTCCTCTACAACAAGTGTCCCAGCGATGGCAGCTGTGGCCATGAGACGGAGAGCTACCTCAACAAGGGATATGAAGACGTGCCCAGTGACAGCACGGCGGTGCTCAGCCCAGAGGTTGGTGGCAGCTAGGGAACACTGCAACTGGTGGCTGCAACCAGCTCATTTAGCAGACGCATTTGTATAGAGCCACTGAGCAGTGAGTACACTTCCAGGTGTGTTAAGGAGCTGGTGTGGGTTTAGGCTTAGGAAGCTTACACTTTGGACAGGGTTGTTGAGAATAGAACCTTCTTGACCTTTGGACTGGAGGAAGTTCACCCTAACCAGCTTTTCAAGTTGTACAATAAAAATCCTGTTGTATCTTTAGTTTGAAATCAAGTATATACTAGGTCTGGTTTATTATTGTACATGTACGCATTACTGTTATTTGGAACAAGGACAAAATACGGATATGATGACTAAGTGTTTTGAAAATAAGCACACACCACCAGCATTGAAATAGAATGCCTAAGGGCCCGATCACACCAAGACGCGTCACTAGAAACACGTCACTAGCAAAGCCATTGTTTTCCTATGGTACAATGCGACTGGCATGCGCTTTTTTATGGTGCCGCGCTTCACGTTTTTAGACATTTATTTTTAAGTCACGCTGTTTGTCAATGTGACAGTTGGCCCGCCCAGGCAGGCATTCTCTTGGGCGCCGGCAGCGCATCCCTGTGTGATCGGGGGTTTGTCAATGTAGCCGCGACTATAGCGACACGTCTCGGTGTGATCGGGGGTTTATCAATGTAGCCGCGACTATAGCGACACGTCTCGGTGTGATCGGGGTTTTATCAATGTAGCCGCGACTATAAATCAACAGGACATGTCGGCCCGGGGTTCGGCTGCTCTGCTCCTGAAGGATTACGAGCTGGACCCCGACGGCAAGTACGGCACCCTGGACGTGGTGTTCGACTACGACTCCAGAGACCAGCGGCTGTCCGTCACCATCACCGCGGTGACGGACCTTCCCGCCCACAAGCGCACGGGCAACATCTCGTGGCAGGTTCACCTGGTGCTGCTGCCCACCAAGAAGCAGAGGGCCAAGACCGCCGTCCAGAGAGGCCCGTGTCCTATCTTCACCGAGACCTTCCGCTTCGGCCACGTCGAGTCGGAGATGGTCAGTAACTACGCCATGCGCTTCCGCCTCTACAGCATGCGGCGGATGAAGAAGGAGAGGATGCTGGGAGAAAAGGTGTTTTACCTCACCAAGCTCAACCTGCAAGGCAAGATGTCCGTGCCGATCATACTTGACCCCTGCTGTGCCCTCCCGGTGAGTTAGATCTAACAACATGTCGGCCTACGCGAACAAACTCCTCTTTCATGGGTGGTTGATGTGAAAACACCCACTGAATTCACTTTGAGCCGTCACACACTGATTGGATAAAAATATTTAGTTTATATTTATTGAACCAATTTTTATTTCCCCATAATCTCCATAACAAAAGCATACTGTTTTGTCAGTGTTTCTTCTTGTTTAAAATGCCAGTTGAGACATTTCTTAGGTTATGAGTTTTCACAAGCTAGTTTCTTGCTAGTCAGTACAGTGCTTTGACCATCTCAAAGCACTGAATGGCAGTGTGGAATTTATATTAAGGTAAGCATACAGTCAAGGCTTCAATACAATTAACACCGGGTAATCGGGTAGAAATAAAAATATATAATCTGTATTAGTGCTGACCAATTTAAAGGTACAGATATATAGTTAAAACTATAGTTAAAAACACAACACAGGCATAAAATATAACTGAATGTATTCTGCATGTAATAATACATCTGCACCAAATGTACCATTTTAACACCTGTGGGTGAGCTAGCATGACCCAATCAACTTTGTTATCAGGGTACAGACTCCCAGGTCAGCCTGTCTGACACATCCTGCAGTGAAACGGTGTCATCGTTCCAGTCGGTCAGCCAGAGCTCCGCGCCAGAGCTCTTGGTGGGGCTGGTGTACAACGCCACCACGGGACGCCTCTCTGTGGAGGTCATCAAAGGCAGCCATTTTAAAAACCTGGCCGCCAACAAACCACCCAGTAGGTACACTAGAGCGTTTGCACCGTAGACCTACTATGCACGCAGTGCTACAGCTATGAGGTGCTATCTGAACACAAGGAACAGAGACACTTTATGCAAGGTCTTTATGAATGCTTTAGCTTAATGTGTGTAATATACTGTATATACCAGTATTCAGCTATATCCACTTACTCATTTATTTAGATGGATATTTAGTATGAACATAATTAGTACACAACTTTCATGTATATTTTCTCTACACATTACTAACTTATTGATTTTCACAATGCTATACTTTAACTATATAGTTATAATTCGTTTACAGTAATTGGACTGTAATATCTAACTATGTGTCAAGAGAGTAAGATATCTATTTGTTTAATACAACATATTAGTGAGTTTTGTGCTATTATTCATACAATATCATAAAACAGCAATAGGCTTATTCAATATTATTGGCACAGATGAAAGTGATACATTGTCCATTTGGGCTTTGATAACAGTGGAAATACACACGGATACCTGGAAGCTAAAGGTTTACAATGATATCTCATATATAGCAATACAACTGATCGCAATCTCTACCAGTTTGCATTGATGCATTCGTTGTAACATAAGATACACTGGAGTCTATGCTACAAATTGACAGTATGATCTCTTTTTATTGCATTTCTTCAAACCTATTTTCTTTTGATACAACATAGCCTTCCTGGTTTCTGCTGCCATATTCCTGATAAACCTTTCCCGTCAGTATCCAGCGGTCCAAGCAATTTCAGTGATACTGTTTAATCACTCACTCCCCTTTCGTCTTTCCCCGACTTCTCTCTCCCGACACCATTACCCACAACCCTCCTCTTACGCCCTTTTGACACCTTGGTGTGTTTTTTCCCTTTTACTGCTTCCCAACCCTTGTTGTCAGACGGGCTGTTCTGTTGTCTTAAACACTTAGTGGGTGGCCAGGTGTATATAATCAGAGGTGAGTTTCTGGGCCTGCCACAGAACGAGGTGTCTCGCCCGTCACGAACGCCGTCTTTGTCTTTGTCTTGCTGTGGACTAGAGGTCAGCTAGTACATTTCATGGAGGGTCTCTTATCACAGACAGGTTATGTTTCTTGTGAGCAAACACAGACATTGTAGACCTGTCATTGATCATGACACGAATTGGAGTGGACTAAAGAGACAATATGTTTATCACTTGAATGTGATGAGTTAACAGCTGCCGCCCTCAGCCATGAAGAGTTACTATCTGACAACCTTGTCTAGGTACATTTTTAATAAAAGCATTGCTTTAATTCCTGCATTATCACCTTCTAAAATGTGGTTCAGATTATTTGGTTCAGTCATAGCCTATTATGGATGAAGATCATCAGTGACTAATGCAGGAATTCAAATTATTTCAAAGTGTTCACAAACCTTTCCTGCAGCATGTAACTTACCCTACCCTTTGCATGTCTTATTATGTTAATGAATCGCTTTTTGCCACTGTATATCATAAATGTTTCCTTACTCGCCTCAGATGTGTTCATACAGAAGTAGTGGTTTTAATTATCGCAACCTCTAATTCAGGGTTCCCCAACCCTGGTCCTGTTTTAGATGTCTTCCTGCTCCAACACACCTGATTTAAATGAATATCTCATTAAAACGCATTGCGAAGCCACGGCCATTGTTGTTGTTAGCGATGTTCGTCACTTTGTTTGTTTGCTTGTGTTCCTATGGCTGTGTAGAAGTACCAGATACTTTTTTCAGCACACAGAACAGATAATGAAATGCAATGAGAAATTTGGTGAATTTTACAAAAATGTATTACAATAGCTGACTGTACCTTTCTAATAATACAATAATACAATATTATTTGCTATCACAAGAGACAACACAGGCGTTGTTGCGCTTAGTTTATAAATGCGGCGTTTGTGTCTATTTGACTTTTTGGAGTCCTGGTGGGTTGAAATCCCAACAAACGCCTGGGTTGGAGTCCCGGTGGGTTAGAGTTCCACCAAACGCCTGGGTAAATAATTTGGGAATATTTGGGTTGGAGTTCTTGTGGGTTAGAATCCCACCAAATGCCTGGGGTGTAGTCCCGGTGGGTTAGAGTCCCACCAAAAGCCTGGTTTGGAGTCCCGGTGGGTTAGAATCCCACCAAAAGCCTGGTTTGGAGTCCCGGCGGGTTAGTATCCCACCAAACGTATGGAATATTTGAGTTGGAGTCTTCGGGGGGTTAAAATCCCACCAAATGCCTGGGTTGGAGTCCCGGTGGGTTAGAGTCCCACCAAACTCCAATACAATAATGTTTTTTAATTTTTTTTCATGGCTTTTACCTAGTTTTTCATTTTTTCTTATTTCTTTTTGTTTAATTGCATTTGTTCCCTTTATCCTTTGTTCAAATGTTTTTAACTGTAAAGCACGTTGAGTTGCACATTGTGGATGAAAGGTGCTATACAAATAAAGTTTATTATTATTATTATTTCTTCATATTGCTGCCTCACCAGACACGTATGTTAAGCTGGCCTTGCTTAACTCTATGGGCCAGGAGATGTCCAAGTACAAGACGTCCATCTGCCGAGGTCAGCCCAACCCCACCTACAAGGAGACCTTCGTCTTCCAGGTGGCGCTCTTTCAGCTGTCCGACGTCACGCTCATCATCTCCGTGTACAACAAGCGCAGCATGAAGCGCAAAGAGCTCATCGGCTGGATCTCCTTAGGCCTGAACAGCTCTGGGGAGGAGGAGCTCACACACTGGACTCAGATGAAGGAATCCAAAGGGCTGCAAGTGTGCCACTGGCACAGTCTGCTAGAGTCCTAGGAGAGCCATGTCTAGATATAGTCCAGCTGTAGAGCTCACCCTATTGGCTAACCCCTCTGAAATTCACATCACATGCAGCCAACTGGCGATTGGCCAGCTCCCTCTCGATGGTCTGCACCTGCCTCCAGATCTTCAAAGGACATGCCGTAACCATGGCACCACTGAGATCTAGCGGTCCTACACGCTGGACTGCTCCTTTCTGACCAATCTATGGCACCTCTGCCTCAAACCCCCCCCGCCTCCACCAAAGGACTCCCTCCCACACCTCCACAAGTGACATGTTATGGACGGTTATAAACAGGCTAGGAGCTGCCTGCTGTCTCCTGGCATCCTTTACAACCAGCAGTGCTCCTTCTCTATTCTCGCCTCGAGGGAGGACACCGACCCCTCTGTGAGCATCAAGGGAGACCGGGTAGGACTCTATGTATCGTTCGCAAACAAAGGAACATGCCCCATTGTAATTTGCCCCTACTCTCTAGTGGCCTGTCGGTCTAATCGGCAGAGTCTCGACGGTGTCAAGTGGTGTGTTGTTATTGGGCATTTACACGCCTCATTACGTGTAGTGTTGACTAGCACTATGTCATCTGATAAGATGACTTGTACCTGTGGATCCTGTAATGCTAAAGTCCTACTGGGACCATGTGTTAGTTTCCAGAGGAAAGCCATAAAGATGAAGGTAGAGGAATTCATGTTAATATTACAAGGTTCTTCTACTTCTTTGAATAGTAGAATTGTTAGTGTTGGCAGGACAGATCCTCACAACGGTCTTGTGCAACTTTCTAGCAGTCACCAAGTATACTCAAAGTCTACCTTATGGGCATCATTGGACTTCATGGCTGTATAATCCACTTGGATGAGCAGGATCATGTATTGCCAAATTGTTTTGATCCCTTCTGAATGAAAGTGAGTTATCCAAATATTACATTTCAGACAGACACTGCAGTTCTAAGATGATCTGACAAAGATTGAGATTTGATGAGAAGAAAGATATGATAACAGTTTTCAGAAGATGGCAGTGTGAACATTAGAGGAATATTGTAACTTTGTCAAATACACACATTGTTTACGTTTAGGCCTAATGGCAAAAGCATCTCCCTGCATCTGCTTTACTTTGATAAAGTAGTAAGTGATACCACACAGGATCAGCCGTCTAAACTTCAGTCAGTTATTTAATAACTCTTCTCAGTAGAAGATGAAATACAAAGTCCATAGGTGACAGATGCAGAGAGCCATCCTCCATTCAAACAATAGCACAGGGATCTGGGTGGTACAGTGATATGACATGGTATAGGGATCCAAACTGTAGAATGTCACACATTTGTATCTGCAGCTACAGTACACACCCTACACCCTTAAGTCATTCCATTATTTTCAAAGGAAATCTGTTATTACAGTTCCTGTCGATGATGATGAAAGTTATGCAGTGTATAATAAGTATGTGTGTGTGTGTGCGTACATACACGTGTATTACTGTAGACCGACAAGGGAGGTTTGATAAAAGAAGCATTTGTGTAAATTATTATGGCTGTTGGATGTGGCTGTTTCTAAATACAGTATATGTATTTAGAGCAACGGCAACTTATGATAAGGTAATTGTTTACCATATACTGTACACTATTACATTATATTGTACACTTTAATCAATGTTTTCCTGTCTATTTTAGTACCGTATAAGCAATGGGGAGAAC
>JAODOY010047644.1:0-27243 GCA_025399855.1 Forbesichthys papilliferus | reverse complement strand
ACACTATTACATTATATTGTACACTTTAATCAATGTTTTCCTGTCTATTTTAGTACCGTATAAGCAATGGGGAGAACATAATCAAAATAGTACAAATGTAAATCTGGGATTTGTACCTTCTGAAAGCAATACAATGTTTGTATTGTAAACACACTACATCAAAGCACAAACCATTTGAAACTTAGAGTTAACTAAATATTACCTGAAGAAACTGGACATTATTGACCTTACAAGTTATCTAAAGTGACAACTTCAACAGCACAGCAACAAATAGTCAAGTACATTTGGGAGCTCATTAGTTGATCTAAGCTTCATGTGTCATATTTGTCATTAACTGACATATTTGCTGTGAATACATTTTAACTCACTGTCTTCATTTAGTTGGAGCAATGGTCATCTTGTTATGTAATGAATATACTCTTGTTCTATCTAATGTATCACTGTGTAGCACAGGAGACAACACTAATTCAGCAGAATTTTATTGTATTTTTTTATTTTATAAAAAATACAAAGCACAATATTTATAAAGGACTAATGATGGTCATAACCAAGTGTGACATATCAGCTATACCCAAAAACTTTGTTATGATTCTTACCTAATCAAGAAAGTCTTTATTGTAATCACATGTAAATACACCCAAAATAAAACTTCCACAAAACATGTATCCTACAGCCACAAATTATTTATTGTTTTTTCGTGACTGAAACACATTCCATTCTCATGATAATGTATATTCTAATTTGCCATCTAAAATGTCTACTGCTGTTTAAACATTGACAAATGTACAGGCACCTTGAAATGTTTGTAATTTGTTGTTTACTGGCAGTTATGATAGGTTTTTGATATATAAAAAAATTACGAATATAAGTATGAATATGTATGTCTTTGGCCAAAGCCACAATTGGCATTGGTGCCTTAATGATTTCACTCTCTGCCATGGTGTACAGTTTCTAATGTACATAAAGCTGCATTAGTGAAGGTTTTGACCATTCCAATGCTAATAAATAACCACCATATACAGTATGACTGTATGGTACAACCATGCTCTGATGGAAGTAGATAATTTAGCCAATTTTGTTATTGTGCATTTTTAGTTACAGGCTACTGATATTCAAAGTGTACTATAGCGTGACCTCACCCTTTGGGTAATGTAGTGAGTATAGTAAACGTCAGTGCACTGCTTTGTTAATTTGCTAAAAGAGCGATTTACATTGTACATGTATGCCAGTTAGCCCAACACATTGAAGCTTCTGGAGACTGGGCCACATCCCAGGGATTCTGTTTCTGACCTGAACTTTTAACACCTGCTGATTGGCACCAACATGGGCTGGTGCCAAGGCAGTGGTACATTGGCCACTGTTGCTTAGTCAAGAAAATGCCATTTAATGTTTAAAGGAGTGATTGTGAGTAACAGTTTTTTATTTGCTACTATATTTTATTGTCATTTTAATATCAGATTAAACACTTGATGTATCACACAATCCTTTGTGTGTTACATGTATTTACAGTACAGAGGTTTTTGCCAATTTGTTTGAATTAAATTATATTTGTTCTTGTATTGTCAATACACTACATTTTTAAGACACTTCAACACAGGAGGAAGGCAGTCATGTTATACAGTTTGCATATAGGTAGTATCTTACTCTGTGAATTTCAGATATTAGGCAAACCTAACGGTGAGCACATCATGCTCTATTCAAGATCCAAATGTATCCAAATGTTTTAGCAATGAAAAGTATGTAACTTTTGTAAAAACTTATTGCACACTATCCCCTGCCCTGTTCTTCAATTTATAATAGAATAAACTTCATGAAAGAAAAAATACCATGTATGGATTATTGAGTTAGTGACATAATAGGGTGACACACTGTAAATAATGCATATGGGTAATATTGTTTTTAGTTTTAAGTGCCAGTGACTTCCAGAAAATATATTTAGCCTCATTGAGCACAATAACCATGCATAATTACATCAAGGTTTGACAAGTGTTAATCTGAAGGAAATTAATACAAAATGGACAATGAAATAGCAGGATGACACACCTATTGGGGAAATAAAACACAACTAAAAATTATTTTCTTTTGACATTTTAGTCAATAATATATATTGGCACACTATATATTTAAGACATGAAAATAAAGTTAAACAATTTTCATTTAAATTAACAAAATAATAAAAATCTATTAAAACTCAATCACAAATGTATAAAATATATTTTCCATTCCTTCTAAATGCCTTTGCTGTCCTGTATAGTTTTTCCCCCGCCAATGCAACAGCCTTATTTATCACTGCCTAAATGTAACTAGAGTTTTGATGATGAAACAGACAAGGGTAAATCATAGGGTTCAAGTATACCCAGACAATAAACATTTTACAGTGAATCATCAAATAAGCTAAACACTGAGCAAGTAATCTAAATACACTGAGATTTCTTAAATGTTGGCGGCCATTTTTATTCTGGCCCACCTTTTGTTCATTAATAGTATAAATGATCATTTTATGCACAAACAGCATAATGGCAATTCAATTGGCCATGAATATAAATATGCAGCACCCACCTGAAAGTAATTTACAATTTCAAAGATAAGAAAATGTGAAATGAGAAGCAGACATTGACATTTTTTACATGACAAAAATGTACCATATTTTAAATGTACCTATGGGAAGGGGGGGTGGGGGGGGGATGGGGGGGCATTTAAAGTTGGTTTTGCCAGCAGCGAAGCTATTACGCAGTCTTCTTACAGACGTGAATGAAGTAACAAGGGGCTTGTGTCTGGTCAGGCTTGTATGTCTTGAAGTCTCCGTAGACACTGTGCTCCATCTTTCCGATAAAGGCATCTCGCAGAAGGGCCTTGAAGCTCTCCAGACGGTGAGGGTAGTACGACAAACGGAATTTACTGAAGATCACACGCACACAAATTAAAGGTTACACCAATAAGTATACGCAGGTATTTCATTTCTTAACCAATTCTCTGTCAACACTGTTTTGGGGGGCATCCAAATGTGTACGATGTTGTCATTCGTTTGCTTTGCGATAAAACAGGCACATTTTGTCCTACCTAACTTCAGGAGGGTCCTGGACTTTGGTCTGTGGCACCTGGATAGTGTAGTCTAGGGTGATCATATGAGGCTTGTTGTTGACCCACAGCACCGACGTTGAGATATCCTGAGTCAAGTCACTCTACAACACAAAAGGGAGGAACAGAGGGAATAACCTGTCATAATAAGAGCATACAAGGACGCCTGGAGTCGGATGTTGTCGTTTTAGACCCGGAGTACAATATGTGAGCACAGCAGCACTATCTAATGCAGAACTAGCTCAAGGACATGCATGTTGATTCAGACTGTATGGCTTGTCCTTTCAACTAGATAGTTCCTATTCTAATGGAAGGATACATATTATACAGAAGCCATTGCATATAGTTATTTATAATATGCCAATCAAAAGTTTACTTTTATTTGCTGCTGTACCAATCTTGGTCCACTAAATTAGTATGGTTTTATTGTACCTAGACATTCTTTGCAGGACATCTTCATAACTCAGTATTGCTATTGCTGAAAGTAAAGCAAATAGTGAACCATTTGCTATTTGCCCTCAATGTGGCAATGTGCTACTGTACCAAATGTTTTTCATTGGCATGATTCATCAGCAATGTAATATGGTTGGTCAGCATAAGTAGTTGTGCAAGTTAGGATAGTCCCCCCCCCCTTTGCAATTGTGCAAGTATTGCTAGTAATTATAAACCTGTCTCAATATAAATTAACTTTTTTCATTCTTCACATTTACACTGTATGAGCTCAGCTTAACAGTTAATTCCATTCAACATTTTTTTTTTTTACTTTTACAAATATTTTATCTGGAAAAACATGCCGTTATACAATGTAGAACTGAAAATAAGATAGTACCTTATAGTAGATGTTCTTGCCTTGTGGTGCCAGGCCAGTTTCCAGGATGTAGTCATAGTTACGATGGTCAATGATGAGGATGCCCCCTGGTTTGACCATACTGGCAATGTTCTGAAGAGCCAGCCTCTGATCACTCTGGTCTCCTGTGGGCACCACCACATTCAAGCACACAAACGCACATCTGACTTTCATTTAAAGTGGCTATGCGCTATTGTCCCCATACACATTGCATGGCCATTAGTGTGTGCATATGCTTTATCTAATATTTTGCTTCCAACATGCTTTTATACAGATTGGTGGTGTGGTTAATATGCCGTGTTTGATATTTGTTGCTGTGCGATTAAATGTGAAATGGTATGCTCACAGCCTACAGTATGCATGTGCTAAATACACCACATATTAAAACCCTGCCAAAATCTGAGGTTTTATATTCGATACAATAAACATTTATGCTGTTTATAGTAACTATTTCTTACAAACATGCACAGGCCATTTGTTTTCTGCATGCAAGTAATAGTATTACATAATGAACACAAGATGCCGTGTCCATTTCTTATGAGAGTGTGTAATAACAGGCCAGTGACAATAAACCGCTCATGGACAAACAGGGCCAAATATACCTTTGAAATCTGGCAAATGGGCAAATGAGTTGCCGAGACAGATGACTGCGTCAAACCCCTCCCCTGGTTTCTGTAGGTCTTCTTGCAATGTTAGCCAGTTGGCCTCCTCGATCACTTAGGAGACAAAGGAACACGATGGTGTCATTGACCTCAATGTGCAGGACTGTTTGGCATTCCTTATGAGGGCCAGATCACACTGACTCTGCATACAAGGTCTTCTTCATATCAAATGTTGACCAAATAATGTGTACAGTACCCCACTGGTCGAAAGCTGCATCCTTCCTCCTCTCCCACCTCGACTTCAGTGCGTACTTGAGCATTTTGTCACTGGCATCAACACTCACCATCTTGAACCCCTCCTCAACCAACATAATGGAGTCGACTCTGCAAACACGAATTCAGTTATGTTTACACACATTGTACTGCATCAACTATAAAGTGTTACTATGACGAATGTTTCTGCTTTTCTGAGTTAGAGAATCTCTATTACAAGAACAAAAAGTGTGTGTGATATACCGCTCTTTAAAACGTGGATTAGCTGTACCATGTTAAATTATACATTTAAGATGTTGCTTGTATTGAGGGTTGCGGGTGTGTTTGTGTGTGTGTGTGTGCGTGCGTGCGTGCGTGTGTGTGTGTGCATGCGCGCGTGTGTGTCTGTGTGAGTTATATAATACATAAACTGCTATTGGCTTAAGTTACAGACTGAGGTTTTGACAGCAGGCAAATTAAGTCAATAGCATTCCACTCCTAAAACCTGTGCTGTAGGCTACTTAAGTGTATCAAATGACACACCATGACTCCATGAAACACACAAAAAAACGCAGACATAAGGACACTATCTAAACCACTACAAACTTAAAGCTGTTTCAAGCAGCCCATCTGCTGACAAGTAGAAATTATGGGCATACAAACAAACAGAAACTCTTCATTTGAGAACTCAAATGACTGTTTTTCTGTTTGTAACTTTTCCTAAAATAAATTATATTATAAAGAGGTGTGCTGTCAAAATGTAATGATGTCTAAACCAACGTCAGGTTGTGAATGACAGATCAATACATTTGTATTGCCTACCCCTACCGTAAGGACATGAACAACATAATATTCAATAGTGCCAATTCTAAGGACTGCATGCCTCTGCTTTGACTTGACAGTGATTTGTGTCAGGATATAATGACATTCGGCATATTATTACCCAGTTCCGCATGCAACATCAAGTATTTTTTGCACTCCATGCTCTTTTAGCAGAGTCACGACCCAGCTTTTATATTCTTGCGTCCTGCTTTGCGTGTCTCCGATGTACAGCTGCCAGACCTTCGCTGCTTTGCCGTCGGCGTATTGATCAGGTAGTCCAACTGCTGCAACTCCCAGAGAACGTGTCCGAAATACGCTGTCGACCGACATGGTACTGTACGTAGCCTACAAGTTTCTACTACAGTACTTTATATTTGGATGTGTAGCCTAATAATATCTGATTGCACACTAATAATTGAACGTGTGTATATGTGTTATAGAAACTCCATCAGCAAGCGTTTCATAACGTAAACTGAAAGGTAGCGAAAACAAACTTGAACTCAATGACACGCTACTTTATTTTCAGACCCACGTTGTGATTGGGGGAAGTGACGAGATACGCCCATAGCCTATCGTATTACGTCAACAAGCGTACGTCCCCCAAACACGAAGGATGTATTAAATTTGAGGCAATTAACGTTTGCCTATATATTTTACAACCTAATATATAATCAAATTTTAACCAAACTACACGGGCTACTTCACAAAACATTAAAAAATAAAAACATTGTTGTCGTATACTGTATTTCAAAAATAAATCTAAAACATTGTTGTGTAAGGTAACGAACCAAACTGACACATGCCCTTTAATATCCACCCTCTCTAGACAACAGATGACAGAAACAACACATACCACGGTAAAAGCCAATGTGAGGCAGGATAGTCAGACATACAGCATTAAAGAAAATCTTTGCATTGACTAATTTAGACTGCAAAAAAATGTTTTTGAATATTTATGTTCTTTCTGTATTTAATAAATAAACACTCACAATGTTTCACAAACTTTCCTGTCTCCTATCAAGTGAACTCCTTCTTTGCTGATTGGTTGGTTCACCACCATGTGTTGGAATGCTCTGGGCAGGTTGCATCAGCCTAATGACCGCGGTGTCATCAGGTTGGAGAAGTAGGGCTACCCAGCTTTGCACTACCCAGTCATTTATGTTCTATATATGTTATTATATCCTGTTTTAACCAGGACTAATATATGTCCCTGGCAAAGACAGCACTTAATTTAAATGACAAGAACGACCCATAGGTGGGAATAAGCAAAAATCATCATCAAAATGTTTTTTTAAATATTTTTATAAAATACCAAATACCTTAATTCTAAGTGCATCAAAATAAAATACAAAATACAGCAGACACGCAATCGATCAAAATAAACTACTGAACATTTTTGCAATTAAGCATGAAATCACTTCAGAAACGCTTGAAAGAAAGGCCTGATTTGTATATTTAGCTTTTGTTTATTTTTATTTTTTTATTATACGCATGTTGATCTATTTTAACATGATTTGTGAAAAGAAGGATTTTTAATAATGTGTTTTTTTATGTTTTGTTTTGTGAGAAAAACAATGATGTAAAGGGGGAAGGATTGGTGGTGAAAGTGCATTTGACATATTACTCGGGGAACTCTAAGTTGAGCCGGATTTAACATTTTAGCCTATTTGATCTAGCCTAACACATTGCAAAAGCTATGATTTTGTTGTGTGCGGTCTGCACCATGTTCCAAACAGCCATGCAAACCAAAAGGAAGTGGGGAGGGGCTTCCAAGCCAGTGGCTAAATGCAATGATATTGATGCTATGCATTGAAGTCAAGCGTTTAAAATGGTGGTAGAGCTAGATGAAGCGATACAAACAGTTGAACGTTGATTTGTTTTATGCTATCCAATAGGTTCAACATTTACCAGAGGGATCTAGGCCCAGGAGGATGTGGCAACTGCAAACATTCTCCAATGTGTCTATGAGTCGGGTTACGTCAGGCTACTAATCAGAAGCTGCACCAAGTAAACATCACAGAAAGTATTTTATAGCATTTTTAAACTACAGAATACAAAACACTGAAGTATTTTGAAATACAAAATATTTTTTTGTATTTCAAATACATTTATCATACATTCTGCCCATCCCTGCCTATAGGCAGCAACTCAATGACATTGGCCAGGCAGGTTTCTCAACCTTATAGAGCCCTCCCTAAATATTTCTATACTTCCGAGGCCCTTCAGGTTCTTCCAGTAGCCTATTATTGTTACTGCTTTTGTGACTTAATTAGGGCTATTTATAAAGTATTTGTATTAAATGGAGCACAATGCAAAACATTTCTTGTTAGGCCTGGTCTACTTATTTATATTTCTATATATATACAGTCCATTTATAATTAGGCTAGTAGACATAATAGGCCTAATAGCCTAAATAAAGTAACATACTTACTATGTTATTGTGTGATTATGAACAAATAAGCAAGTTTTAGCTATATCAGCTATCTCCACAAAGCCTAGCAATTTTACAATTGACTACAGTAAGTGGGCCATCTACAAATAGCAATTAGTGAATATGACTTTGACTAGGACTACGCCTTGGCTTGCAATGTGCTTCCAGCAATCACAGATGTGACGTCCCAGTGTGGATGCTAAATTGCTAAATAGCCTACCATATTCTATGTAATTACACATCTTATTGCAGAGGCTAAGCAGTCTAACCTGGTAAAACCGTTTTCATCTTTAATCGGATTTCATAATCACACTGAAAACACTATTAACACACTAGCACTTTGTTGATTCTTAAGTAGCCTATATATTTAAGCTTGGCTACATCCTAAGTATAGAAAGTAGTCTGTCCCCCTTCTGTTTAGGCCACTACTGCTATGGGTCTACTGCTACTGTAATAAAAGTAGGCTGTCCATACGTTCTGTGTGTCGTTTGGCCAGTGTTTCTAAATCCTGATCCATAGAGTGTTGCTGCCCTGCATGATTTAGATGTCTCCCTGCTCCAACAGCTGATTCAAATTAATAGATCCTTATGAGGATTCTAACAAGCAGACTCTCATATGGAAGACCATATACTGTATGATCTTACAAGTAATATTAATATCTATATTTGTTTATCCACAGACAAACATTAAAATCAATTATTTAAATCATTATCCAAATGTGAAAAAAAATCACATTACCATACAGTTTTTAACCTTATTAATCATATTTATAAGATGTAAAGTTCCATCATTTTATCTGGCACATTTCACTGACAATTCTCCAATTGTTGTCTTTAACAACCAATTTAGCTAACATCGATTTAATATACAATATTTTGTATATATTACCCTGGCAAGAAGTCAAATTAAAATGACATCTGTTTTGTGTGCATTTCTGTTTATGTGTGCGTGAGATTAATTGTTAGTCTTAGAAATATGGACATGGTTAGACTTTAGTTGGTGTGATTAGGCTAAAAGGATACTGTTTCTAAATTTTGAAAAACAACAGTAATTGTTCCCTCTACTGGCTACCGATGGTATCACACATTTGAGTTATATTGTGAACGTTTGCCAACTTTGGACTGACTTTGTCTTGGCGTGAGAAAGAATCGTTGAGATTGACAAAGATTGACCAAAACATATCTATTTTTCAGCGCATTAAAGTCAAAGCAATTCCTTGCGAGTGCGAAGGAGCATAGCCATTAATAAAGCGTGTGGCACACGAGAGATCATATGTTAGAGAAAGCCTGATTGTGAATTTTCCAAAAAGGCTCGAGACGACTCCTTTTTTATATTTCTTATAGGCCTATATATATTTCTAATATAAAACTAACATCATAAAAATAGCAAAACAATATGCTATCAACATTGTTTTATTAGTGAACGTAAATACTGGTGATAGGCTCCTATTTACAGCAGTGTATAGTGCATAGTTTAGCAGATGCTTTTATCCATAGCAAGACCTAAACCAGTCCCATTATCAGTTCATAAGTCATCTGTCAGTACTGATTCATATAGTTTCTCTAAATGCGGTTCTAAACCAGAAGAGTGCCAACAATAACCGTCCACAGTGCCTTTTTTCTTTGCCTTTTTAGACCGAGTGCATCTATAAATGACAATAGTTAAGGTCACTACTATCAGAAGGAGTAGTGGAATAACTGAACTAAGAACATATATCAACACCCGGGAATGTAATCCTTTCTCGACCAGCGTACTTATAGGTGCGGAAACATTGGTCTGGGCGTCCCCGTACGAGCCTGAAGTATCTGCAGAGGGTGGGTAGCTGGCTATCGACTGGTTTTGTTCCATTAAAGTTAGTAATTCGGTGTATGGCTCTGCTGGTGACGATGTAGTGCCGTCTGTAAGATCTTCCATTCCCTTATCGAGACACAAGAAACTTCCCAATGTATTAGCACATCTGAACTCACAACGGTTAGTAATACATTCGTCTATATCTAAACAAGAGTGTCCGTCCACAGACATCGTGAAACCGACGTTGCAATGACAGGAGAATGACCCCACAAAGTTCTGACAAGTGTGAGCGCATCTAGACGTAGCGCACTCGTCCACATCTCGACATGTGTCTTCAACCATTTGGTAGCCTTCCTTGCAGTGGCAAGTGTAACTTCCATACGTGTTGACGCATACATTATCGTCACATGCTTGTGTTTTACATTCGTCAGCATCGGAGCAAGTTCGTTTGTTGTCGTCGTCGAGAGTGAAGCCTTCACTACACGTGCAACGAGCTTCGCCCTCAGACTCCATGCACGACTGCTCACACCCGCCGTTGTTAATTCCACAGCTCGGCTTTGCTGAAGTGCAAAAGGGACCTGGGACGTTCCAATCAGTTACGTTGCCATTTGATAAGCACACCGTATAGTGAGACGTACCATCACCACATTTAACATCAGCGTATGTCCCAAGTGGTAACGACCTCATTTTATTTTTTAACGGATTTTGGGAGAAAGGTGCGATGTAACGTATCTGACCAAAGCCAAGCAGCGCCAACGGTTTGCACATGCTCCTGAAGTAAAACATGCACGCGTAAAACGCAGATTCCCTGCAGCCCCCATCGACCCATTTCAGAAGACTCTGACCCGATGGTGTGTAATTAATTTTAACACATCGCTCCATACATGTGCTAACAGGGTTCTTTACCCAGTTAGAATACTGGGTGTTTTCTTGTAGTCCTATGGGTATTCCTACCCACTTAAAACCTTTAAGACTATTTTCCAGCAATACGCAATCCCCTTTGCCCAGCCGTAATCCGATCCAGAAGGTAAGGGCGTTCTCTTGACGTGTCCTGAGTTGAGACAGAAGCATTTGGAGCAAGGTCTCCTCCGCTGGATCTTTGATCGTTACCAAATAGCCTCCACGGTATTCACAGCTCATTCGAGCGCTCTCGAAGTTGACCATTTCCATATGCAAAGTAAAGCAGGCGTTATGTGTACATAGAGTTGGTTCATCCCCTTCTTCAACTCCTAATGATGACCCATATATGTTAATGACTTGCAGTAAAAATACCAAGAGCATCATTGCCAAAAATATAACTCCTTAAAAACAGCTGTAGATAGGCTACAGTACTTATGGTTGCCCATCAGCTGCCAGAATATAAGTGGTGTAAATTTGAGAGCAACATTCAGGCTGCTCTACGCTGTTGTGGGCATGAACTAAAGACGGGGGCATTATTTAGCTAAAGCCATGGGTTTTTATCACCCCCATTAGGCAGTTCCGTTCAGAAGACAATAGACTTGTTATCCAGATGTGTCCGGTCTTACAAGACTCAAAGCCTGGTACAGTCTGAACATGTACAGCTTAAATGTAAAGTAACATACGTTTGATGCGTATCTCTGACATAGGCCTATACAGTTCTTCAACAGGGCTTCAATGTTTTGCTCAAGGACACTTTGGCAGGCTACCTATCTACCCCATGCAGAGAAGTTTCCTATAAGACCTTGCATGTATTGTTATTTGGTGCTCACCTGCTTGGTTTCCTTTCTTTATTATAGGAAGTTTAGTCTCAGGTTTAACAGGCTATACATGAGCCAGAAGACAAGGCATTTATTGAACAACAACTACTCGTCATATTATTTCAGAATAATTATGACATGAATTCATTGCTTTATAATTTCCTGATGTTGATACATTTACTGGACTTTCATTGTTTCCCATGACATCATTTATGGATACTGGATCAGAAGAGAGAAACATTTTGGATTAGTTGGATTGTGCTGTCTCTACACGTGAGATTGGTGGAGACTCCCATGGATATGAAACATCAGCTCTTCCTGTCTTTGTTCAAAGACAGGAAGAACAACTTCAATCGCAGGAAGTATTGTAACTTGCCATTGAGCCACTAAACACAGAGAGAGACTAAACAACAGCTACTTAAAATCATCTCTAAGAAACTGATTAACATTATAAAGTTTACTTGACTTAAACTATAAATACATAGCCTATATGTTAATATAGAAAACGAAAGACATAATTGCATGATCTTGTGTTAAGTTCAGAGCTTTTGATAAATATCTGGATAATTAAAACCGCATGAAAAGCTAAAAAGTTATCTAAAATATTATTTAAGAGAGTAAGATTTTGAAAATCAAAAACCCACCTCCTCCTTCATCTACTGAAAAGAGAGAGGAGGAGGGTGGGGGAGGTGTGAGTAGAGTCTGCTTTCACCTTCCCAGGAAAGGAAGATTGGCTACGGCTATTATTGCTCCCTCTGCTGGTGAAATCCAGGTGTTCATATATTTCACTGTTTGTCTATCCATGGAGGATGGAGCTAAATTAAGACTATTTACCCTTCTTTAAAAAATGCTCTTGACAGCAGAAAGGTAATGGAAAAATATTAAAAAATATTGAAATGCTTGAAACTTAATTATGAAAGGCGTAACTCAGATACTTGTCCATTTTCTTGCAATTTATACTTTGGACTATGATGACATACATGTGTCATCATTGTAAAGATAAGTTCTTATGTATTACATTATCTAGCCACTGTTTCCAATATACTTTCTACTTCTGTTTTTAATCTGGGTTGAACCAGAGGTAGCCATTAATGCTGAATGTTTGTTATGTAAGCAGTGTGCAGATTGGATTTCAATAGAGTGCTTAATAATCGCTGAGACGTTGGGACATCACAGTGATGAGGTGGAATGGGTTGGCAAGACTCTTCTCTGTAGTGACCCAGCAGGCCAGAGGTAGTGTCCATTTGTCTGTTGTTATTTTATTCATTTGAAATAATATAAATAATGTCACATCTGGTTGTAAGCCAACAATTCTTTTAACTTTTGGTGCATACTGTAGACCTTACATATCTTGAATATAGGCTTTCTCCCCAGAAAAATAATCTCAAATTTCTTAAAAATATAGTTAGTTGTACTCTGAGTGGCAGCAATCATGAATGTCCTATAGTAGTTAAATTGTGGGGCTATCAATGGATCAATGCCACAGGAACTCGGCTGTCAGAGCTACCCCGGCTAGCTCAAACCAACTTGTGTCAGTGGCGATGCCGTCATACATCCTTTTTTTTATCCTTCTCACAGGTAGATATTTCTGGTAGATATTTTTCTCATTCTCTGCATTTCTGGTGACAAAAGGTGTGAGTCTGTCTCTGAACAGACATACTTCTGTATGTGCAAAGATATACAGTAGCAGCCAGCCATCAACAGTGTGGATCTTTTGAAGATCCAGAACATGCTGTTGGAGAAATGGATCTGCAAAATGGGCCCGGCCGTGGCCAATGTGTGTGTTAACCGGAACGGGTTTCCTGTCCACACCCCTGTTTTTGTTAGCTGTTGTTTAATGAGCCACCCACAACCATACACTGCAGAACATTTAATAATAATATTTAAATTCATAGCCAAGATAGGCCTATAGCCTATTCAATCATGCCCCAATATGATTTTAAAGTAGTTATATATTTATAAGAAATCTATCAATATATGACATGCAATAAAATATAATAAACCTAATACATGTAATTTGTTAATGTTTAAATAATTGTTTTATTAACTATGAAATCAAAAACCTATAACCATATGTAAGGTTCATGATATTGTCGTTTCTATAGTTTTGCTATGCCAATACTGTTGCCAAATATCTGTCCTGTATGTAGACATTGTCTAGTTTTTGTCTTGTGTGACACTTAATGGGCAACTGGCTTGGCCTTCACAGTTGACCCGTTTCTCAAGTTTTCTTCCAACCAGTGTTTTCGGTTTGTCTCAGTCCAAGTTCTTCCTCCCAGAACTCTATGAAGACCAGGCTAAAGAAGTATAGAACACAGTATCCTATTGTTGAGATAGGTAAGCAAGGTGATGTGAAGACAAGAACACAGATGTGTCAGGGCATAGAATCAAATGCTTAGTCAGCTTTGCCTGTGACTCATTGTATCGTTTTGCTTTGTTACCTTGACAGTCTCATTTGGCACAAGGTTTGCCATCTCTCGGGTCTTGCTCCAGATCAGCAGTTGTGTAATGTTGCTTGGAAGGAAGCAAATTATAAACACCACTACAACCGCTGTGATGAAGCTCAAAGCCTTCTTGATCTTTGCATGTCGAGCCAACTTTCTGTCTCTCAGGCGGCTAAGGATGCAGAATGTGCAGTAGAGAATAACAGCCAAAGCCAGGTAGCAGAAGAACACAAACATGGCTTCGTGCCAAGACAGTAGAGGACCGTACTTTGTTTGAATCTTAAAGTTGTTACATTTGGTTGTGTTCTCCCGTGGTAAAACCAGGAGATGAGCCGTCATGGAGACTGGCAACAACCACAATGATAGTGCAACCAACCCTGCTTTGGAGGCACTCATGGAGTTGATGGAATGGTGTGGATGCACCACGGGCATGTACCGGTCCACAGCGACAGCAGTTAAGAAGAGAATGCTTCCGCTGCGGTTCATTGCAAACATGAATAGAGTAACGTTACAGAAAACGTCTCCAAAATGCCAGTTGAGCTCTGAGTAGTAGTAGCTAGCCTGAAACGGTAGCACCTCATTCAGAGAGAAAACATTTTTAAAAAATATGCCAGTGCCAGGTTGAAGAGGAATACTGTGCTGCTTTTCCAGGGTTTAAGGTGGAAGAAGATCCATAGAGGTAGGCCATTCCCAAGAAATCCAGGATCAACTGGATCATTATCAGGGGAGGTAGTGTTCTGGTCAGCAGCGTGCCGTTGTATTAGCATTGCATCTTGATCGAGGTACAGTTGTGTCGAGTACATATGTGAGAGCAAAGCCTTGTGAAGACCTGTGAAACTGATACTGTTATGGTACCAGCTGTGCAATGGGTTTTGGTCAGTGTTGCCCAGTGCTTATTGGTTCCACAGTCCATGATTCACTGCCCCCTTGTTATGCCCTGTCCAATGAGGTCTCATCTTTTCTTGATTAAGCCTTGGTGAGGTCATGTTTGACGTTTCGGTACATACAGTATAGCCTGTTTTCCATGTACTGGTCTGTCTGTTAAACTACTGGATGTTGTGTGTTTGGGTCCTTCCCACTTCCTAACAATGACACAATTATGTATTTATAGTTTAAGGTAACTGCACCCCAACTCTGAGCCTGACTCCACTCATTACAACTTTGAAAACCGCATCAAGGAGCTGAGAGAGGGGAGGGGCTGAGAGGGGAAACACACTCCAACATGTGGGTTTATCCTCTTGACCCAGGATATTCATCTCTGGCACAGTTGACCAAGGCAAAAATATTAATTTATTACAAAATAGTACATAAGCACGTTTACATTATTATTTACGATCCTTCCTTCCTAGCAGTAAAAGTCATACCCCCCCCCCCCCCCTCCCCAGTGGGCTATAAAGGCTCCCCACGTGGTGCCCCCTCACCATAGACTACCACTAAACAACTTGCAAATACACTGCAAGGCAAGCATCATGCATTTAGAGACAACCCCACGCCAATAAAAGGCCACTCCAATCACTGCAGCTCACCATCAAAGCAACGGCATGCACAGAGAGTGTCCCTCCCCAGTTGTCCTAGTCACCCACCCCTCTATGGGACGTCCTACTACTTGGAAGGGGGAGCGCTAAGACAAGATCAGACAACAACACATATTGAGGAATGGGGATATGTTCTCATACGTCCCTGGCCAGGATCTTCCTTTCAATAGCATCCCCTTCGCCTGCAGAGTGGGACAAAGAAGGGCTGACAGGTACAGTAGGTGATACCCCGGAATGCAGCTCATCGGTGCTGTTGCAGCGTTGCATGACGAAATCAGCCTCATCCCACGTTAACTCCTTCAGGGATGGCTCGTCCTGCAGACGAAAACAGGCTTCGCGCTGCTCCCTGATCAGCTGCACGGTTCACCTGCCTGGAGACCACATAGCCTATACGACAAAACCACAATCAAAACAGCACGCACCACAGGTGCTTCGCTTACATCATAACTTTATTCAAGTTGTTATGTTCTTGTGTCCTGCTACCTGTTCACAATCACTTTTATCAGGATCTTAATTACAACGACCTACACCTGTTCCCAATCACCATACAGTCTGTCCATATGACATTTACAGCTCAACAAACACATCTCAGAGTGCAGTTACACTTGAATTCGTTGTGGGGCTATCATCATTTTACAGTAATTACATTTATGTATTGCTTACAGTGACTTTACATTTGTTTAGATATTATTAATGTTAGCGCACTGCTTTTTGCAGTGGACCAAAACAACACATTGGCAACAACCTTCAGCTTTTGTATCAGTTTACACCTGTTATTTTTGTGTGAATTGAAAAGTTCCAAAAATTACAGGTAATTTCAAAGGTTTTTCCTAAATATATTGTGCGTGCGTGTGTGTGTACACTGAGAACTATTCCAATGCAATTATTCTGCTGTAATCTGAATTAAATATAAAACCCAGAAAAAGAATATGTAGAATTTAATTGTATGGTGTGATGAAAGCTTGCTAGTCTCTTCTCAAAAATTCCTATCTGAGGGTGTGTTCTTCTCACAAGTGTCTTGTCAACAAGTAGACTTTTTAAACCTTTTGCGTGTAATCCTGTTAGTCCAGTATTCTTACCCCTAAGGCGTGACATGTGAGATGTGACAACTGAATTGCATATAGGTCTTGATGTTTTTTCTGTGGAGCTTATACTGCAGGTCAAGAGCAAGGGTAGATGTGTGAACATGATGTGTCATGCCCAGAATACATATGCTGTAGGCCTACTCTCATGATAACATCTTCCTGATGCAAAGGAACTTACAGAAGGTAATGTTTTATTACATTACCTTGCACGCAATAATCTGTGTTCAATTTAGATGTTTCTGTGGTGTTATTTTAGTGTTCGGTAGAGCAAGGGTGTATGTCTTTTTGTTGGCCAGAGAGGGGACCAAGCAGATTTGACAGAACAGTGCATCTAAACATAATATGTACAACAGCAGTGCAGACATCATGTGCGTATATGAACTATCTGTTAACTAGCTCCACCATATGTTTGAATTTCATGCCAACAAATCCCATAAACAAACGGGGTGTGGTGTGAAGATGCAAACTTAAGTAAAACGGTGAAGGCATGCTTCTGTTACATTGTTCACACTGCATTAGTTTTCTGTAAAGCAAGCGGGCTGCTACAGTAACCTATTGTTACATTGTATGCTTTGAACATTACAATTCACTTTGCTGGTAAATCATTGACAGCAACCGCTCAGTAATTAAGATAAGAGCACCCAGGGAAGGATGAATGTTTTAAAATAAGTATTACAACCTAATTCTAATAATGCTTTACTGCTTCTGGTTTGTATGTTTGTTGTCGGTCTACTACTACTATATCTTTTTCATATTTTCAAATAAAGGCTCTAACCACAATCATCTTGAGGCAGAGCTTTTACACGGAGGCTGTGTTTTGACAACACAGGCTTAAGAGGCAGTATAACACGCCTCACACTAGTCACGACTAACACTCCCATTCCAGCAGCAGTTTGTAAACGCACATCCTTCCTCTCCTTCAAGGTAAGACTTTGACTTTAATGGCTAAACTAAACAAAAAACTTGTTATAATGTTGTCCATTGCTTGGTTTCACTTTCAATATAGAAACCTGAATTATGGTAAATAGACTGCATTCATATAGTGCTTTTGTAACCTACAGGATACTCAAAATGGGGAGGATCAGGTTAAGGGGGTGTTGCTTGTTTCCATGTGAAATGTAGGTTGTAAAGCCCTTTGAGACTGCAATGTGATTAAGGGCTATATAAATACAGTACAGGATTGCCTCACAATCACACACATTCATACACCGGGAGTAGTTGGGTACCCATGCTCAACGCTTGGTCTGAAACTGGGTTCAAACCAGCAACTTCTTGATCACCTGTCACTCTACCCAGTGTGCCATCCTTCTTGTCTGAATTACATTTATGACCATGTGCATTCGTTGGGCTACATCATGACAGAACAGGAACATGTCTTATTGGGGTTTATTATCTACCTTTACTCCTGCTAATTCGACATACCTCCTCAGAAGTAACGTAAGAACAAAGTCTATCAAATAAACATAACTACTTGATGTGTAGATAAGATGGCATGAAATCTGCGGATAGGGGCTATTGTATTGCTGACATTAAAGCTGAATCATAAACAATATTACCAGTAAGGCCAGGGGAGTTTCTGACCAATCTGGCATCCTATAGGTGAGAGCTCTACAAACCTCCCGTCTGACCCCCATGATGTTGCTGTGTTGTGCCCTTAATGGCTTCCGTCTTTTTGACGTTTCAGAAAGACAACACTAGCAAATCTAATCATTTCTATTACTCGTGTTATTTGGAAATGTTGAAATGGCAGACCAATACATTATTACTCACCCATTCCTGATATTACAGAAACAGTGGTGTGGTAATTGTCCAAGTACAACTTTCAAAGCCACTAGTCTCCAATGCGCCCAACTCATTCCTCCGTTGGTCTCTCTCTCTGCGGCATCCTGTTGTAAAACACTTGCCAAATTAGACCACAAGATCACAATGATGATATGAAACATGACAAAGAACCTAATTGCTTTTTAAAAACCATGCAGGCTGTGCCGCAGGCAACTGCCTAGATTTGCCCCTGAGTAAGGCTAAGTGGAGGTGTGTCAGTCTTTCCTTCAGGGCTAATGGTTTGGCGCATGTGGACATGTAAACATTGTGCCGGCACATGAGAGCATGTGGGCAGTCCAGTATGGTAAAGCCACTCAATCTGAAAGAAGACCAGCTGTGCTCTATGTGTACTTTCATTGTTTTAATTAACACTTTATATGATGGCTAAGCTTGCTGCATGTTCATGAATAAGGATGGTGTAACATGTTCTTCTTTTACTACTCTTCACATTTTTAGACAATTATGAATATGATGGTTGTCGTTCTGAGCTGTTTCATGTAGCTTTAAATCCTGACCTCTCCGCCTCAGACATGCCTCCTCCTGGTGTGTGTGTCAACATCATTGAGAAACGCCACAAGCAAGATGGCAAAGGGCGTTTGGCAAACCCTTCCAGCTTCCTCGACCAAGACTACCAGCAGCTGAAGCAGTACTGTCTCGTCCGAAAGGGGAGATATATAGACGAGCTGTTCCCCCCTGAGGAAAGCTCCATTGGCCAGGGGGTCCTGAGCTCTTCTGATATGACAAGAGTAGTGTGGCTGAGACCAGCAGTAAGTCTTTTAAATCTAGTTTCAAAGTTGCACTCCTTGATTTGCATTATAGCACCCCAGCAAACACAGCTCAACCACAGACAACCATTCAGTTATGGAATAATAGAGTACGTAATAATTATACTAATAATAAAGACACCCACTTTGAAATGTTACCATCTGGGCGACTGTATCGTTCCACTCTATTCACTAAAAACGGGTCCAAATATTAATTTATTCCACAAGCTATTACCTTTTTCAACAAGCTGTGACAGCTTCTTAGGATGCCAAGGTGGTCTGGCCAGACTAGTCTAATCTGCTGTAAGGTGTGTGGTATGTACTGTATATGTTATTGTCTCCGATGTTATGTGATGTCCGTGATGCCTTTTTTATTTTCTGCAGCAAATCAGTTTCCCCATGGGGACAAATTAAGTTTCTATCTAGACTAACAGTATTTGTATACAGTATAAATTATCAATTTGTAAACAAACATTTTCTTCATTTAGAAAATTGTTCTAAACCCATTCTTCATAGTTGAAGGAATCTCGAGGTTTGATTTTGGTCAAGGAAGCAAACTTGGTATGGGAATAGTCTTTATTATTATTATTATTATTATTATTATTATTTTATATTGTTCTTAATTATATCACATTGAACATTAATTTCTTTTCAGGAAATTGCTGGTTCCTTGCCGCTATTGGAGCATTGACATTTCAGAACGATATCCTTCAGCAAGTGGTACCTGTTGAACAAACATTCAATGAGCCATACTGTGGACTCTTCCATTTCAGGGTAAAACAGACAGCTTATTTACTATTTTAGTTTGCTACAGAAGCTAGTGAGAAGAATTGAGAATGTGTAACAGTGGTGGTGTTTTCTTTTGAAAGTTTGCAACTCCTTCAGAATTTGTGACTTCAAATGTATGAATACAATGTGTGACAACTTTATAAAATGTGTATTAATTGGTAGAGACATGCTTGGCCAAGGGTCATCAAGTATAGTGAACATATTCCTTTTCTTTCTCCTTTGTTCAGTTTTGGAGATTTGGCATGTGGGTTGATGTTGTTATTGATGACAAATTACCCACAATTGATGGCAGGCTAATTTTTGTTCACTCAACCACACCAAGTGAATTTTGGCCTGCTTTGCTGGAAAAAGCTTATGCCAAGTATGTGACATAAATGTGAAATCATAGAATTAATGTATTTAAATATTTACATTAGGAATCAAATCATATTTTGAAGCAGCTATCGTGACTATTTCTTTTCAGGGTTTGTGGTTCCTATGCAGACATGAATGCTGGAACTACTACTGAGGCAATGGTGGATTTCACCGGAGGCATCCACATGTGTATACAACTAGCCACTCATCCTAAGGACCTGTGGCAGCATATTTTCAGATCTGCCGAATCCAAATCCCTTATGGGGTGTTCAACACCTCGGGGGGTAAGGTTACACACCTGTTTGGCACTTGACCCAAAGATTAGGGGCAGGAACTGATGACACATTCACTTACAAAATGATCTGTTTTCATTGACACAAATATGCCTGACAGGTAACGTTAATCCTATGAGATTAGGTAATTGTTGAGGACATTTCAACTAGAGAGACACTATCAACCAAGATTCAACACAATACTATTTAAGATCTTTTATTCTGTTTGCACACGCACAAACAGGTCACCCTCTCTGCAAGACTGCAACCTGAAGTTTTTACTCACATTGTATACACAAACACACCCATAAAACCCACAAGACATTGCCTTTCATTTCCTAATATGGTACAATGCATTTCAATCATTTGGTATTCCCTTGGTCAGACTGTAAAGAGTTAGGGATGTATTTTCATTGTTTAGATAATGGAAATAAATCATTACAGTTTATTGTGTATGGCATGCAGTATAATTCCATGTCTCTCTCCTTTTAAACACACTTGTGTTATGATGGGTTATAAATCCCACACAGGAATCTTAAAATAAGAATATATCGTTCTCACCAGATTAGATTGAATAGACTTCACTATATTAGTCTTTATTGTCATACAAACGGTAGCCATAATAAAATGATGCCATAACAAATGGAGATCTGTTTGATTTGCCTGTCATAGGAAAAGTGTATAGCTCCTTGATGGCAGGAGTCAAAGCTCTGCATGAAGATGTTGTTGGTATCAATGGTATTTTTGTAGTTGTCTTTCCCAGCCTGTTTCTATTAACAATGCTGAGGTTGCTAAAACAACATATTGCAAAAGTGAAAATGTACTCAATAGAATATGAACAGAACATTTTCAAAGGTGGTCTATTAACAAACAAACAAAAAAACAACACTAAGTTTCTGATTGGCTTTTATACAGATGGAGTCGGTATTGGCATCAAAAGTAATTTTGTCATCCAGGATGATGCAAAGTACCTATTTGGGCTTACTGCTCTGTCATTCATAAAGGCCTGTGTAATAACAGGAGGGTTTCTCTGAAAGCTGATCAGCATCTCTTTTGTTTTGGAGGCATGATTGAGGAGCAAGTATGCAAATACCATACTGGTATTTGGTGAACTCAAAGTTTCTAATCAATGATACAGTGCATGTTCTCTGTAGGAATCATCTGCCAACACCGTAGCAACCACTGGAGTGGTGCAAGGACATGCGTACACCGTTACTGGCGTTACTCAGGTCTGGCTCTCTTTGTCTTGGCACAGTGGTGATGTGTAACATGTACATAAAGATGTATTTCACAATGAATCATCTTGTTATCATTTAGTAAGAGTTAACTTAAAAATAAACTAGACCTATTACTTTAACAAAGCTTTTAATTACGCTTAGTTCAAAACTAATAACTTGAAAGGTTGTTGCTTTAAGAAAATTGTATTTATACTATTGCTACCTTAAGTCCTGTGTATGGACTCGTCTGTTTTATGTAAGGAAAAGTGCTTTTGCCTGTGGTGATATCTTATTGATTAATGTTCAGATGAAGAGCAATGGGAAACTAGTAAGCCTACTCCGTCTGTGGAACCCATGGGGCGAAGGAGAGTGGACTGGGGATTGGAGTGACGGGTAAGGTGTCACAATATTTGACAAGCCCTTATAAAGCCCTGTGTGCAAGCCTTGGCAAGATGCTTAACACCTACCTGCTCTTAATAGTATAAGGCTTACTGCATTTCCCATTTGATTAATGTGTCAGCTAAAAGACTTACTGTAAAATGACTTGTATTAGGCTATGTAATGTCTGTTTTTTTGTCTAAGGCAGTCCTAGAAATCTCTGTACCTTTAATCTTTTGATAGTGATAGTAATTATATTACATATTCTTGTACTCCAAGGTCTCTTCTGTGGCAAACTGTGAGTGCTCAAGAACGCGAGAAGTGTCTCACAGTGGCCAATGATGGAGAGTTTTGGTTAGTATGTGCCCGCTTGTGTTCTTTGTAACACACACACTCATTAATGTTTATATAAGTCTAGGTCTTTCTATTTGTTTAACTACACCACGAGAAAAGCCTGTGTTAGTTTATCTAATCTCACTTGTGATTTTAACAGGATGGCAATAGAAGACGTTTGCAGATTCTACTCTGAACTTTACATTTGTTCTCTGAGCCCTTACTTCCTTGATGGCAATGCCTCAAGTCACTGGATAACCTCAATCCATGATGGTAGATGGGTTGGAGGGACCACTGCTGGAGGATGCTTGAATTATATAGGTAATGGGTGACCTGAAGCCACATGCATAGAACTACTGTATAGCTACCAGTATTTTTACGCTTACCTTCTACCATTTGACTTTTAGACAGCTTCTGGACAAATCCTCAGTATCGGATCAAGATTGAGGGTGTAGCGAATGGTGAAGAACAGGGAGAAACCAACATATTGGTGTCTCTCATGCAAAAGCCAAATAAGAGAAACAGGCGCCTTGTAAACAATCTCCATATTGGCATCACTATATTTGAGGTAAGGCCTGTCTACTTAATTGACTTTATAATAGTAATTTTTCAACCTGTACCCTACATAGTCCATGCATGCAAAAAGATTCAATTTTTGATTTCTTTATCAAAGATCATTCACAATGTGGTATTTATTGTGAATTAAATATTTTCTTCCCCAACATGAACTTTGCCTATGTTTCATACAAGATTACACAACAAGTAAGCAATGATCTTTCCAACCTACTATTAATACACAAACCCTATAGCCTACATACAGTACTGGTACATACAATGACTGCATTTGCTTCTTATTTCAGTACAAGAAGGAGAGGGGGAAATTCCCTGTGTCTTTCTTTAAGACTCACAATCCAGTAGCTCAAACTAAAAACTTCATGAATTCACGTTCGGTCATGGAGTTCTTCAAGCTGAAACCTGGTGAATACCTTATTGTTCCGTCCACGTACAAGCCCAAGGAGACCGCCTCATTCATCCTGACTGTCCACTCCAGGGCAGAGACTCATGTCCAGTAAGCACACACTCTATATCAGTGTTCCCCAATCCTGGTCCTGGACCGCTGCCTTGCATGTTTTAGATCTCTCCCTGCTCCAACACACCTGATTCAAATGAATAGCTCGGTAATCAGGATTCTAACGACCCATTCGTTTGAATCAGGTGTGCTGGAGCAAGGAGACATCTAAAACATGCAGGACAGTGGGTCTAGGACCAGGATTGGGGAACCCTGCTCTATACGATATGGGTGGTCAGTGTTACCCATAGAATTGTGTGAAACTATGGGGGGCTGGACCTCAGGCCCTTATAGGGTCCGAGGGCATGCTTATGAAGGTATTATTGGTGCAAAACAACTGAGCACATGTGACAGTGGATTTTGTAGTTGTAGAAAGTAGTCACACGTGTATCATTTATCTATGTGACATGATACATTTGTGACGAATTCCACTGTCTCAGGTGCTGCATCCAATGGAATGTCTATACTGTGTGTGAATCTGATTTTTATTTTAATTTCCCCCAGTGAGAATTCTAGTGATACAGAAATTCAAAAGGTATGTTATTTACATTTATCAGTATTCTTTAAATGTACCATTGTTGTAAAGCACTAATTTTTTTTTTTGATTTGACTTTTTAATTAATTTTGACCCAGTCCATCGAAGCAGAACTTGGATCTGTGACAATAGGAAGTGACGATGTGAACCGGTTTCTACAATATTCTGACAAGGTATTCTCTCATGCTACCGTACAGAACATCCTCATACCAAAGGTTTGAGGATTTAAAGCAGATACAATGAGGACAATGTGGTTTTACGATTACAAATAAGGACTAATAATATAATAATAAATTTGACGTTTACGGGAGCATATTACTGTAAATGACTTCACTAAATGTCTTGTTCATTTCAAAGCATGAAGAGGTCGATGCTGAGCAGCTGCAGAGGCTTCTAAATGACAACGTCCTCCAAGGTGTGGATGGTCAAGCTACAGTGTATAAGCAGTAGGGGCACAGCCCTGGCACAACATTGGTGTGGATGGAAGAGCCTAACATGCTTACTTCTCCATTTCTATTAGGGCACTTGAAAGCTGGGGGCTTTACCCTGGATGCCTGCCGGAGCATGGTTGCTCTGATGGATGTATCCCTTACACTGAACTGGCACACACTGTATTCTAGGGTGCATAATATGATGTAAAATTAATATTAGTAATCAAGCAAGATAGTCAGCTCACATAACACATAACATACATTACTGTATATAATCAGGGTCTGTATTGATGTCACATCATGCAACGGGACATTCTAGAATGAATACATATAGTAGGTATAGGAACATGTACACAAACTGCATAAGGGTATAACATATATGAACTGTAACTTCACACACTGTACTGAAGAGGATTTTGTAAGGGCAGGGTTTGTTAGCCGTGGTAGGCCCAACAACTGAGAGGTCTCTGAACACCTTAACGTTTCAAAGTCATCTATCACTGGCAGACTGAACCACTTGGAATTCTCCCGTCTGTGGAAGAAAGTGACTCAATACAAGGTAAAGCTTGTATGGAGCCTAGATGTACAGATATTGCCACTATTTCATCTCCCTTTTCCTTATAATCCATGCATTTGTCTGGTCGCACCAGGAGATATTCTTCCTCAGCGATGTTTCCCGCTCAGGAACCTTGTCACTCAGCGAGCTGAGAAACGCCATCATGGCTACAGGTAGATACTGTACAGCTATATTGAAGGTCCAATATTGCATGTATATAAGAATGTCTTGCTTTTATTTATTTGCTCCTATTTCATAGTGTATAGGCATCATGTTGCAATAAATGGGAGAGTTTAATGGAATTATGCAATTCCAGATGGTGTGGTTATGCAAGCCATGATATCGAGCAATCTGTACTCTATTTTTATCAGGGGGTTTGAGCCAAGGTATCATGATATCTGAAATATGGAAAATTTTATATTGGCAGGAAAACCAAGGTCTACTTGAAACGAACAACAAAACATTCTGAATCTAAGTAGCTAAATCAATAAACCCAAATGTTATATTTTGATCAGGGTTGAGGGTGAGCGATGATATGCTGAACTTGATGGCCCTTCGCTACGGGGCCACTGGTGGACACATCACGCTGGAGAGCTTCATTAGCCTGGTGCTCCGTATGAATCGCATGGCCGGTAAGTAAATGAAACAGTGAATGCTGTTGGTCAATACTACTGTAAACATGCTGTGGTGTATATTAAAACCCATATGAACCCTCCAAACTATGTATTTATTTAATGTTATAATGTTTACAAGGTAGCCACAGTGTTTTACTTGGGCTTAAATGCACATGTAGCCCAACAGTTTATTCCCTAGCATTGAGTCTGTTGTTTCCCAGCTGACACATTTGTTTCAGACATTTACAGACGGCTCTCTGATGGAAAGAGCATGTTGCTTTATGAGTCAGAGGTAACAAAACATGTTTTCTTTTTAAATCATGCCTGTACTAAGTCATGTTTGGTTTTTGTGTGTGATGTACGCACAAACTATTATATTGGTGCATACAGTCTAGTGTTAATCCAGATGATGCACACCATGTTGTTTTCCATATTTACAGTGGATGTACGTTTCAATGTACAGTTAAACCGAACATGGGATGTATGGAAAGCTGCAGCTGGAGCACAACTAATTCTTTGTAGACACTTTTTTTGAAAAATGTGTTTAACATGTGTATTATATATTATTATTATGATTACTATGTATGATATTTAATGCTGAAGCTACATCATATGCAGATTATAGAAAGGCTCAAAAATGGACAATGACAAATATATTTTTTAAATGTATTGTGGAGTGCAGCTAAATGTGGGAGATTCCTTTGTTGCTATATTTTATTGCTTTATTACAGTAAATCATGACCTTTGAATGTTTATTGATATCAATCTTGCCTTCAAAATGTGAAAGTCTTAACTGAAACTGAGCACATTGATGATTAATGTACTACCGTAATGTTTGAAAAAGAAATGCTGTGAAATAAAATAAACATAGCCATGGTCATTTGTAATTTCCGTAGCCTATTCACAATTGTGCTATCAAACCTAGTGCTTTTATTTTTTAACTGTATTCAAATATTGCATATTTTGTTGAATATAATGTTTTCACCCAACAAGAGAAATATACACGTACAGAAATTTGATTTAAATAAAAATAAAACAAACTCATAGTTGACATGGGTGAATGAAGCATATACTTCCACTTAATGGAACAGCCATCTAGTTTCTTTAAAAGATGCAGTCTGATATAAAATCATATGACAAGAGAAATGTCAGAATGCAGAAGTTGTTAAACGGAAACAGGTTTAGCATTACACATTCACATATTTAGTCTCCACCTCTCTCCAAGCTTCCAGATTCATTGCTGGTATATCACTACAGGGCAGGAAGCCATGGGGGTATTCCTCAATCTTGAAGGCATCAAGTGGGACTTCTGTCACATCACTGTTGCTGCAGATGAGGCCAGATAAAGATGACTTTGAGAGCTCTGCCCTCTGTTGCTCAGTGAACACCCCTGGAGCTTCCCACCAAAACCTGACAACATACACATCACATGGACATACTTTAGACCTTATTTTGTCATATAATGTGCCTATTGTTAATGTTGAAATACTCAAAGCCGTCTTTTC
>JAODOY010047623.1:2500-15233 GCA_025399855.1 Forbesichthys papilliferus | reverse complement strand
AAAACAAAGTGCACAAACTTCTACTGCTGCTACTGCTAGGTTACCATAACCTAGGTTACCATAACCTACCTACATAGTCTACCATAAAGGTTAAATCCCAAAGTCCCCTTTACTGACCAGGATTGTTTGAGCAGGTCTCAGTTAGAAGCTGGGTCTACTTAAAAATGTTCTTTGAATGAGTAAAACCTCTGCCAACTGATTATCTACATGAGCTAGTTCAAAGTTGCTTAGACTGTATTAAGTAAAATGTTTTAACCTTTGTCAATATGGACATCTCGCATTTGTTTTACAAGAAGTGTGGTGACGTAGGGCAGCGTCGGGAGGTGTCAAAGAGATGCACATTTTGTGATGACGCGCAGTAGCAAGAGTGGCAGAGAAGCGGCGCGTTTGCGAGATTTCCTTTTTCACACACTGCAAAGCCGTAGTACTACGCTTTGCTTCACAATGCATTTCGATGGTGGTCAAGGATGAAGGTGGCGCCGTGGAGTGATGTTTTGAGCTGTAAATTAGCAAGAATGACTAAACCTGCCTTTAATCAGTATCTTATAAATGAGTAGCCTATAAATCAATATCCTATAATTCAGATTAATTGGCATGGTAAACTAGACAAGTAAGTAGTGACTGAGGTTTGAAGTCATAAAGTCATAAAATATATCCATTATTTATATTCCTTTAATGTATACGGGTCCACTGGTTTTTCATACAAATTAAGTCATTGCTCACTGTCTAACTTTGTTCTTGAACCAAACACAGCACTTTAAATTAGGCTATTTATTTTCTCCTCTTTCTGCACCATGTTATTGGAATGGTTGTTTCATTACCTGGATACAAAATCCTATGCGAAATTTGCTGACACGTTTGTAGTCTGTGCGCCGATTGTTACCGCTTGTTAACTCTTGGGAGTGAACAACGCATTTTCTCTCTAGAGTAAATGAGGAATTGAAAGATTTTATTCTAGTCTACTTTTATACAAATATGACGCATACTGGTTTAATTAATAGGCTACTGTAATTTATATTTCACATCTTTTCTGAGCAAGAGTTTTGTGTGAATAATAGACACTCGAAATAAAAGGCAGGTTGAGTTAGCAATTGAAGCAAATAAAAGCCTGGGCTATTACAACACATAACTGCAGGACATTCAACCACTTTGCACTGTATATGGCTTGTTAGAATGAGAGCGATTTGAGTCAATGTAAAATGGGCTGCAGCTCACTCAATCTCCAACTGACTCCTGCTAGCTTAAACATTTTCAAATAAAGTGATGACATACAATGCCAGATTTAGACGTTGCCCCCTGTAAAGTCACGATTAGTGGTCTCCATTCTGCAGATGTCGCAAAGCAGTTTCTCCATGTGGTAATTTCCTAATATGACAGCGGCAATATGCGAGTCAGCAACTTGTGTGGCAGTGCAGTGTAGAATAGATACAAGCAACCTGTGGTATTTGACTGAACACTGTCTCGGAGATAGGCCAGACATGGTGCATCGTTGGTTTTCTGTTAAAGCTGCTTTTTCTTTTCTGATCTTGCGCTCTAACCACTAGGGGAATCTGGAATCAAATGTGTGTATGTGTACTAAAGATTTCCATGTTGTTGAACCGTTATGTACACCCCCTTGCAGTTCAATGTCATGATTGCCATACGTCAAGGCTTATTGGACATGCATCCACAAAACAAGTCCTAGTTTCTCTGGAGCCTATCAACATTTCCTGGGGTACCCTGGAGCACATCAACGCTCTATTTTAGTTGGAGAAGAGGAGTAAAGTATATTAGTGTGTATATATAGGATATAATAATAGAGTAGTATTTGAATTCATATTTAAACAAATTCAGAAAAACAACTATGAAATGCGTGTGGGGTTTTCAGCTCTTTCTGGTGATTAGTGACTCAGGGATTTGGTCAACTAATTATAAAGTGTAATTGTCCCTTCTCACAAACATTTTAGCATGCAAAGTAATTCTTAAACATCAGTGAGAAATTGAAAACTAATTGACTGCCATCCTATCTACTACACACATTACCATTTTAACTGCATACTTTCTTTTGCCTATTAGACAGCGATCCCATGGTTCAGCCACGCTATTACGCACTTAGTAAAATGTTTGAGAAAGAAAACCCATTGCCATAGGCATATTAAGTTGTTAACTGTTAAACAGATTCCATAACTGATGTGTACAGCACTGAACCTTGTTCATACTGAACCTTGTTCAGTATGAACAAGTCTGCATTTGGGTCTGCATCTTTAGTCCTGATAGATGACTGCTTAGTGTCAGCATGACAGCAAATGAGGAACAACAAGAACAATTAATGAGCTAATATAATTTCCTGTAAAAGTACCATCCCCTGACTAATGTTTTTAAAATGTATGACGAGAAGTGTAAAGTGGATGTTCACGATTCATATGCAAGGTGAAAAGGACTCTTATGTAAAGGCTATGGGAATGGTGTCAGTGCAACGTTAATCCGGGAGAGCCAAATGCTAAGACACCTTGAAGAGGTGCTGGTGCTGCTAGCTTGCTTCAGTTTGTGTAATCCCGCTAGCCTTCTGCTCTCCATGCTCTTGATTACACACCTTTTAAGAGATTATTTCCTTAAGGTAGTTTATACTTAACTGAGGTATGCTGTTGCTATATGCCAGAGCAGTGTTAAATATGCTTTCCAGTTAATCACTTTAGGAGGTGGATTGTCTTTTTCCTTGTACCATGACAACGAAAACACTGCTGTATCTTCATCGTACTGAGAGGAGTCTATTTAGGCATGGTCAGATGTTTATTTCTGTGGTTAGGGAGTCTAAGGACTGGAGAAGGTATGAGAAACAATCAACATCTATGAAGAATTAACTGAGCTGCAGGCTGGAGTTTACTCTGATGTTTACAGCATCTATCCAGCCTATATCCAGCCTGTAGAGAGCTGAATTATTTATAATTACATTTTAATTGTATTAAAATAGTAAACAGAAATAGAAAATTGTTTTGAGATAACAGTGTTCATGACATACTCAATTTTGTTGTCCTAGCACTAATATTATAGCCCAAGTGTGTTTTGTAGTGTCATAGTGTAATAGCAAAACATTTGACCCAAATCATTCATCCACTGTACAACTACCCTTTAATGTTGGACTGCTGTGTTGCTTTTACAATGATTAAACATGTTTAATCCTATCTTACTTCATTCCAAAGCTTTATCGCACTAGCACCATGTATGATTGGCAAAAGGTACATAGTTTGTTGGCGGAAAAACTGCGTGCTCAGTATCTGAAGGTACGGGATGCACTCTGTAAATCTGGTAGCTCGTCAGTCATCCAGGACCAATTCCAGTGGAATGACTATGTGGACAAAATAATTAGCCTGTAACGAAGTAGCCAATGTAATGTTTTGGAGTAAGCGTGCCCTGGCCCTGAATGTCAACTGCAGTGTGAGTGCAGGCCAGTAGGGGACTGGGGAGGGGGGACGATCGTGCTCGGGCACGGTTCAAGGCAACTGGGCCAAGTGTGAGTATGCCCTGAATTTACAGTGCACCATAATACTGCAGTGCACTGCGCAAACTTAAACTATTGGGTTCCTAGTTTGTATAATATATAATTTAAATGCTTTGTCAATGCCCTCATTTGACAAAAAAATCAATGACTTCCTTTAATATTGCGATTTAATGACTTTTAATACTGCCTCTTTTAACCGAGGCTGTTAGGAAACTTATATGGGTGAGAGTGAAGAATCCATGTCAGTCTCAATGTGTTGGCTGTGATTGATTTGTTTGTCATTAATGACCCTGCAGTGGAAGCTCTGTAAATTCATCACAGCCACAATTACAAAATATTAGTTTGCTCGCCATCACTTACGGTGTGTTCAATGCCTGTAAATCAGTTTGTATTGATGTGTGACTTATCATTTAGATCCGGATAGAAATCATTACAATAATCATTTTAGTTTCCCTCTGAAAACCTGGTGTTGAAAAGCTGCTTAGCATGGAAGAATAATCAATCATCAACATTCAACTATTTACATTTGACGTTATTAGGGAATTTACATTTGAAAAAGCCCAATGTACTACTTCTACTGTCTGCAGTTTTGTAAGATTATTATATTACTAGAAGATAATTTCCCCTTACAGTTCCTGCAGTTTTAGCCTACTATTTTTTATGCAATACATTTGTTTGCCTAGAATGTGGAAAAACTCATTAGGCCTAACATTTTAATCAAACTCTGAAATAGTGTATGAGGCGTTCATTAATCATTATTGCAAATGTTATCCAAAGGGCTTTTCAGACAAACCTTAGCTTATTTGTTGTCATGTTTTCTAGTTTCTATAATGAATTCATTTTTGTTACAGGTGCTGAGAAAAACTGATATTTTTCTATAACCAGTGCTGGGAAGGATTTCATTCAACATGATGAACAGCCAGTTGGTGCTTTCTTGGTGAATGGATTAGAGGTCAGTATCTGCAAATTTAAAAAAAATCTCCCTTTTTTTATTCTTTAAAGCTGCTTTGTAGAGATGTACCAATCGATTTGCTGATGACCGAAATAGACCGGTTTTCACAATAACTGGCCATGACCGACAATCTGCTGTATGTCCTAATATAGGTACTTATGTACCAATTATGTTGGGCAGTGTTTATACAATTGTGTTGCCGGTGTTCTGGCTATTTATGCTGCCATGTCGAAAAACGCTACCATAAAAACACAAGGGCTAATACAGTAGGCATACAAGATGCGGTAGAAATGGGATGTCTACTGCGTAATATAGGCAATGCGGCCCATCTATTGTAGGAAACTCGCCATGCTATTTAGAATATCAAAATAAAAATGTGTGCGACTAGTACCACCAACAAATAAGGTTGGTAGCACCAGTGCTACCAGTGGGGAAAAGTTAGTCTGGAGCCCCGCATAGCCATATAATAAAATGTTAAAACAGTATGAAAATTGGAACCAGCCAAAATCGTAACCGGCCGGTCAGCCTTTGGGGTAAAACATTTTTTGGAAATCTGAATCTTCCAGGAAAAATACATTACATGCATGCATCCCTACGGTTTTGGACTATAAGACTGTTTAGATTAAAAGTAAGGATAATGGTTCCAAATCTTGATTAGTCCTGCATTGTCTTATTTTGTCTATACTTTAAAAATGTGGTATTGCATAGTTTTAGTATAGAGGAACTTCTTTGAAATGTCTTCAAATTCAGTAATATCAGATTGGTGTCAGATCCTTATTCTGCCTTCTTAGCCTATGACTGATATGAGAAGGGACTTTTGATGGCCGATCCCCACTATGACTAAAATATAGAGCGGAGGCTGCAGCTCCAAATACAAATGTTGCTTTTTAATATAGATGCTGTTTGGTTTATTACCCCGTTTCTTCAAATCCATATTGTTATAGTGTCGTAGGGGTAGTTTATAAAGGTACATCGTTACAGCATTGTTTGGATACAGGACTTCATTCAGGCATTGATGAAGTGTTAAATGATTGTACTGTGATCTCCTTTTTTAATAAGCCACTGTTATAACCGTTGTTTTGTAATGACCTGCATAATCACAGTAAAATGCACAGACTTGTCACAGCAACAGGCTATTTCCTTTTTCCATTTCACATATTTGTATGGACAAGGATTTAAAATCAATACATTTGATCACTAGGCTCAAGAAAGGGAGTATGACATTTGCCTTGGTGTGCAGATAGTTACTTGTTGGATTTGCATGGTTTCACAGGACATATGGTACAAGGACAGCAGGACCTCTCATAAAGTGCAAAACCCATTGTGGTCAGCAGACCATGGAGCTGTCCATAGAATCATGCAGTCTGTTGCAGGGCCTAAGTGGCATCGGCGCTGAGCACACTCTCCGTTAGCGTTTTAATCCCAGAGGGCTCGTCTGGAAGCACATAGACTCTTCCCATAGGAAATCATGCTCACCAGCCAGATACTGTGTTTACCTTGTACATGTTGCTCCATTTTCCACTGTTCTCAGATAATGCCACCTGCATATGTCATGATTAGGCTCTTGTGTCAAATATAGTGTTGCAGATGGAGAGCAGCAAGTGACAATGTAGGCCCCCGTTTCTCCATCTGGTAATGAGGAACTAATATAGTTGAACTTCTAGGGATTTATTTTGGTATTGAGAAATGATATATTTGAAACCAAGACTAAGCAACAGAGACTGAGAGCAATGAAATCCTGCCGATTCCCAACGCTCACCCTTATCTGTTGCATCCACACTGTTGTGAGCCCACAGAGGCTCCCGCTGCCATGAATGATTAACAAGCCAGGCCTGAAGTCCATCAGAGTGAAAGGTTGTTAAAGACACTAGAAGCCTAGCCGGGCCCCGGAGAGATGCATTGTGAGAGAGAACATGGATCTCTCTCTCTTTCTGTTTCTGGAAATACTGGATGGGATGGATGGTGCAAGGCTTAGACACTCATGTCTGAGTTGCCACTACCTAACACTGGGTTTATGCCAAATGTAGAATGACATCAGTGGCTGTTACATGCACACGGTCAGCTTGTTGTTGTTGTTTTTAAACCAGATATACATTATGGGCGTGGCTTCAACCTGTAATAAGATATGTTGCTAACCAGAAACTGGTTATACCTTTTATTTTACGTAAACTTTTATAATAATATTATTTAGGATAATTCAGCAATGTAATAATTTTTCATCTGTGCACCAGCTGCTAGGCTGAGACGCTGTATAGAAAACAATAAATAGCCTCACTTATTTTCCCATAGAGTACAGCCTAGTATAAACACTGCCCCAGCATGTTTGCATGTATAGCCCCCATTCTAAAATGTAGGAAAATATTGAATTGTTTCACGATATCTCTGTTCCTGATTGTTACGGAGGCCAATCTTCCAATTTAACATCTTCAATAACATCTTAAGCACATGTATACTATTGATGTACTGCAAGCAGGAGACACATGATGTGTTAAAATTAAAACTAATTTGGCTCATGTAGAATGTATATGGTAAATAATTTGACGTTTCTAAGGTATTATTTCTATGTAACTAACACTATGTTTTGAGTCTACCAATAGAGGCACATACACATACAGTGTGCAATGTGCATACTGTCTGAATGACTTTCTGCTTAACAAATCTTGGGTTTCGTTTAAATGTAATCGATTCCGGTTCATATTCCGATTCTGCTCATCAAATTCGGTTCCAATTCCAATATTTTTGGGAGAAGAAATACAACATATTTAAAGAGGAAAAATTTGCCTAACTTTTTATTTAGGCTTTAATCAATGAAATGTCAATGTTGGTGACTCTGACAGGATTCAGGAAGGCTTATTTTTTTCCTTCATTTATAAAATATTAAATTATTTTGCTTTATAAGCACTAAACAAGACTGTAGAATAGCCTTTTTATATGTGGCTAGGTGTTAATGCATTTAATTATTATAATTACATGCTGTACGTTTACAGCATAGAATTATATAATAACAGTTTACAAAGGTGAGTAAATTAACAAATCACATGTTTAACAGCTGGTTTGAACTCAAGAACACTGTAACATTAACATTTAGACCTAGGTGCACCAAAGCTGGTATTGCATGTCAATATGTTACTTTGTTATTAATCTTGTGTAATCACCATTCTCTTTTCCAATTTAGTATTTACTCCAACCTGTAGAATTCTAATCTTCATTTCATGAATGTCTTTCTTCTGATAATTCAGTTTATGATTATGTAATGACCTGGACAATTGTACATGCATTGCCTTTTGCGTTTCACTAGGCATAGGGCTATTGTTGTTTAGAGAGCGAAAAAATTATCTATTTTTAGACTGGTGGCAGTGCGCATTGTAAGAAAATAAATGTTGAAGGCTTTAAGCAAGAAAACAATATTCATTGTTTTAGCATGTCTTTAGCTCTAGCTGGTTGTCTGTGTTCAACATGGCGCATTCGGCTCCACTACCGGTAGCAGAGGATTCGTGCAATTTTGTTATAGTTTGTTGTACAGGCTTTCGTCAAATATATGGAAGTTGATCTGATGGATGCGGGTTAGGAAATAAACAAGAAACAGACGCACCTCAAAGATATAAATGGAAAGTGTATCGTCAGTTCTCACATGCTTGCTATTTTCACGTGTTTAGTGAAATTTGTCAAATTCCGTGACTTTATTTCCGCCATCCGCGTATCAGTTGCTGGCAGATAAAAAGGTAAAATGCGCAACTGAAATGCAAACATTACCGAATCCACGGAAATGTGGAGAAAATGTGGAGCCGGTTCCAACTTGGAATTTAGAACCGGTTCTCGATACCCAACCCTATATTGAAGTCATAATGGGTATGGACTACAACTACCTCTTAGCAACCTTTACTCTATACACTCTAGCAGTAGGAAATTGGTGTATTCTGTAAAATGATCATCCAAATGGTCGCTGTTGTCTCTGGAGGAGAACTGCTTTTCTGGAAACACTAAACTTAGTCCTTAATTGTGGGGGCAGGAGGAACCAGAGGAGGTACTCCAGGTATTACTGTTCTCTTGAAAGGTTATATCAGAGCTCTACACTGACTTCATTCTCACATGTGCTCTTAAGTTAAAACATTTAGGACCACAGACAAAAATGTAGGAGCACAGTCGAAATTCTATTTATTAAGGCTGAGCATAGTCGATACGCAATATTTCACCTTTAGTATTTTGTTTTCATTGTATGTTAATCTCTATGGTATGTTGTCTGAATGGCTTGGTTTTTAACAAAGGAGCCTACATTATCAGGTTTGATCTATCATACTATATATGCTGTAGTAGATTTGCTCAATGGTGACATGGTCACATACGCTATTGTGTGTGTGTGTGTGTGTGCGTGTATGTGTATATATATGTATATGTATATATGTATGTGTGTATATATGTATGTATGTGTGTATGTATGTATGTATGTATTTATTTTTTTCAAGCCACAGGTTTTAGCTCTGAAATGCTTTTTAATGTTTATCTGTTAAAGAGGCTAAGAAATAAGGGTTTCATTGAACATTGAGAATGTTTGTCAAAGTTTTTGAATGCTTTTTTAGAGGGCTGTTTAGGTCTTAATGGGTTATTTATGCACAGACAGGAAACATCTCAATGCTTCATGTTTTCGTCTTCATAATGACATAAAACAAAGGTGAAATTGGCAGAAATGTAGTACAATTAATTGATTCAGCTAATATACGGTAGTGAGACACAATCATATCCACCATATTCCTGAGCTACCTACTGTATGTTTGCCGCCATGACAAACAGTTTTTGAAAGTAAAAGTACAGTTTTTAAGTTCCCGTCAATGCTCAGAGACGGTGATGAGCTCAGGTTTAATCTGTGCCATGGTTGGCTGTACTAACTATTTAAACAAGTTACACTTTAAAAACAAATACTACACAATCTGAGTGTTTTTATACACAATAAGTGCACTTGTCCAGCACAGTTTTTTTAAATGTTATGTTATGCGCACTCGATTGTTACCCCTTGACTATGAAAGGTGTGGACCGAATCGAGTGCATAACACAGTGTTCCCAATTTTGTCCACGTGTGTACATACACTTTGGATTAGGAGGGTAGGGCAATTCTGTGAATGTCCTATGAAGTCAGTCAATGTAGCTGTGGAAACCAGACACAATCTAGAGGGGAGGGAGCAAGGCAGAGATAACTAGACTAGTTAATACATTAACTAAAATATTTGACACACATTTTATGTAATTTAGGAAGGTCGTGATTTATATTAAATTATATTTTTAAAATGTTTTATATTTTCAGATAATATTAATTTAAAATAAAATAATTTGCTTGCTTTACCTGCTGCCACCAGGTGGGGCGCTGCTCCAATATCTCATCATTAAGCCCCGCCCCTGGCAACAACACAAGGTGATATTCGGTCAAACAGACATATGCTAGCTTTGTTATTATCACAGACATAAAGTTAAATATTTTGCACGATATGACTGTTGACTGATCACTAACCCAGATAAAGCATATTTTATTCTGCAACCAAAAACGGAAATCCGTTTCTGGCAGGGGATACAATTTCGGCATGACACAAGAGTGCACCTTTATAAATGAGCAATGTTTAGGTTAAGTAAATCAGCACAACATTATTTAAGCAGCCTATTTTTAATCAGTTTACTGTTACTGAACAATAGCCTATATTCATATAATGAAGTTATTGATGTGTGCAGTTCATCATGCTCTAGATTCTATATTGCCTGTCCTGACCTATGCTCCTGACTCGAGTTACTGTATCAAAAACTATGTTTACAGATTTGGTCGTCTGCAAATGTTGAACATTAAACTTTTACGTATGGTTTGCATACTGGCAATCAACATCAGTTCCTTAGCTTGTATATTTTGCCAAATACGCGGTATATGCGGTAGGTGACTGGACGGTCATATCCTCATACCAAATAAACTGTGCAGAATCTACGCAGCAACTGCACTGTTTTCGAATTCGCTTGCTTCTTCGCCTCTTTTTCTTCTATGGCCATTACAGACCAGGAAGTTAATAGTCCACTTTGAAAGGCTAAGTACTTCTGTGTCACATCGACATTGCCAATTCCATGGAATGATGATTGAACTATTGCGACATACAGTCTCCATGTATCTGACAGTTTAGCACACAGAAAATACAGTCCTCATGATGTTTTAAAATATCATCACTGAAATGTAATCACTGACCACTTGCCATGCAAGTTAACAAATACAATCTACTTGTTAAAGAATATATCACTGTAGTGTACAACTGCTTATATAGGCTAATAACATACAGTTGGATGTAAACAATCCAACCGGAAACGCAGTACCGTAGCCATTAGCAGTGCTATGAATCATGGGAAATACCTCAGATCAAGAATAAGGTGGATACATTAGGCTTTATGTAATCAAACAAATGGTCCTGTGCTAATGTGCTTGCTGGCATCTTTTCAGTCATCAGTGGCATTTTGGAGGGAAAATGTGCGAGGCAGATTTTTTTAAATACACTTTCCAGCTGGTATCTCCAAAAGCCCAGTCCACATCCAAAGTGGAATTGGATACGCTCGTGGGATCAGTCAGTATGTTTCATGGTGCAGCTGCCATTGCATCCATTCCTATGTTAACAATCCATCACAGCTGCTGCTGATCCTCAAATACAGTCGCGTGTGAAGCTGTTATGGGACTGCAGCCCCTAGTGATCTCCTGGAGAATCTCCTGGAATCTTTAGAATCATTAGACATAGAGACCTCCTTCTTTATGAGCCCGGCGTTCCTGCATTTTTACACGCCACTGCTCTTTGGATTGATGCGTCAAGTTGATGCGTCAAGTGAAATCTTTTTAGCTAATTTCTTTTCAGCTCATTTCATATTGTGATATTTCACTTTTGTTAGGTAAGCTTAGCTACTAAGTTTATCTGAATATAATGCTTACATTTGTGGTACAATATCCAATTTTTTTTCAGTAGATTTATTGCATACAGCAATCAAAGGAATATTTCAAGTTGGACATCAGGGTGATTGAAGAAACCAGTAGAATCAGGAGTTTAGAAAAGGTTCACTTTAACGTGAGATGAATGACCACCTTCTACAGTACAGTGTTTTGACATTATCAAGCATTGGCATTTTTGCTGTGGCTAGACTTGCAGTTTGCTCTAAATTTCATTTTTCCCTCTCCCATCTTCTGACTTGTGTGATTTTGCTGAACGATCACCACAGGGACAAATAGCAACTATGTATCAGTATTTTAATAAGATGGCTATTTTAGGCATTGTATGTTGAAAAGGAACAGAAAGGGTAATTATTTAGATTACTGAAGTTATTTCTATTGATTAGCTGATACAGTGAATTCATGCATATAAACTATACATTATACACACACTTATGTACACACACTTGGAAATAATATACTCTATTATGTATTTTATTTTTTATTTTATACCATATAATACCATAATGCCCTCAGCTCTATGAGTGTTAATGGCAAATTGTGACTCAAAACATTTTATGTATGTACACTGAAGATTCCTCAAATAAAGTCAAGAGGTCCAATTTGTACATTACATCCACAGTGTGGTGCCTCACATAATAACATGCTGTCACCAGGCAGGGTCAAGTAGTGGGCCATTCGTATGCCTTCAGGTTCTATTTCTTGAAAATTACTCCAATTGACATTCTAGCAGCGCTCATTTTTCCACCGCATCTGTGGAGGAAAACAATGAATCAGGCTCCAAAATCATGGCAGGCAAATGGAGTGGAAGCACTGAGCTTAGAGGGCCACAGACTGTGACATCAAGCTTTCACAACCTCTGTTGTCCACTTACCCCCTGTGGCTATTATGTATCCTTAGGAATACAGTGTGGAGCCTGTGCTCCAAAGGTCATGGGCGCCAGGGTAGTGGTGACCAAGGGGACTGGCCTTAGGAGGCAAATGGAAAGGTCTTTCCATTCAGTTTTTTGTACTTCAATCAAGACATCTCCGAACTAAAAAGCTCAACTGACATCAGTATGGTACTCACATAGCTGATAATTGCCCAGGCCTGAGCACAACTGGCGTCATAGCAACAAAATACTGTTAAGCAATAAAGTGTTTATTTTTCAACGCAAATTGAATCTGTAATCATGCAATATGTGATTCTGTCATATAATGCTTATTATAATTATAATATAATTGTAATGAATTGCTTTTGTTATTCCTCTAGGTAAACAATATTTTCCTAAAGCGGTCTTTATTTTGAGGCACCAGTCTATCACTATAAACATTACCTGTAGTAATTTTTGATCATTCAGGTCGTGTACAAA